>JAPCYS010001444.1:0-30600 GCA_028641055.1 Alopecurus myosuroides | reverse complement strand
GTAACTGTGCTATTCAAGCAATCAGCCCCCAAGACCTAGATATATGCAACATACTTAAGGAAACTGATGTACTGATAACGATAAATAATACTTACCTGTAACCGAAGTAAAGATCATAACAAAATAAGACTTGATAACGCATGTGAAGAAGATATATTGCTTAACCATCTCTTTATTGATACGAGAAAGTTTGGGTCAGCAGGCCGCCTCATTAAAAACCTTCCAGTCCCCTTAGGTACCCTGGATAGGAAAAGAGTGCGTCTGAAACCTGCTGCCCGTTACATTGTTTAGTTCTTCTTGGGAGCCTGTCCGGAACTGACGTAATCGATACACATTCTCCACTTGTTGGTCTTTTTTATTATGAGTACCGGATTTGCTAGCCAATCCGGGTGAGGCATTTTCATGACGTGGCTGACTGTAAACGGTCGTGTAATTTCTTCTCCTATGGCAGATTGTTTGGAGGGATCATGTTCGATGAAAGCCACCATCTTGGTGTCTTGTGCTGCCTTGAACTTTGCCCTTTCATCTTCAGTACTCGGTCTTTTCAATGTTGTTCTGTCATCCGGGTCTGCTTGAGACCGGTAATGCTTGAGTTCCTCTTTTCTGCAAGCTTGCTCAGCCATTGCTGCGTCTCCTTCATCGCACTCAGCCGCTATATCCCGGCTTCCATGTATGGTGATGGTCTGCTTAGGACCCGGGATTTTTAGCTGTAGATACACATAACACGGCCTAGCCATGAATTTAGCATAAGCCGGCCTTCCGAACAGCGCGTGATAAGGACTGCGCAACTTGACCACCTCGAAAGTGAGCCACTCAACTCGATAATTATCCTTTGATTCTCCGAAAGCTACCTCCAATGCGATTTTTCCCTCGGGGCACGCTGAGTGACCCGGCACTATCCCATGAAAAATTGTTGAACTTTTCTGTAGCTGAGACTCCTTGAGACCCATGCGTAGAAAGGTCTCCCAATACAGGATATTGATGCTACTTCCACCGTCCATCAGGACCTTTTTCAGCTCATACCCATTGACCTGCGGTGCAACTACTAATGCTAAGACTCCCGGGTGTTCTATTCTTTCCGGGTGATCTCTTCTGCTCCATGTTACATCCTGCTCTGACCACCTCAGGTATCTCGGAACAGCCGAGGAAACCGAGTTTACCGCTTGCTTCAGTATCTTTTTGTCCTTGTTAGAATTTCCTGTAGTATGCACGTGATATTGACCCAACTGCTTTGGGTTAGCCTGGAAACCTCCGGCTCCCCCTTGGTTGTTACCCTGATTTCCTGCTGCCGGGTTACCGGCTGGGGGTGGGCCGTTGCCCGGGTTTCCACCTGGACCCGGTCCTCCTCCCCGACCTGCACCTCGCATGGCTCTGTTCACTTCCTCGTTCTTCCAACTCTGTAGGTCGGCGCACTGCTCCAAGGAGTGGTTAGCCGGCCTACCGTTCCTGCTGTGTTTCGGGCACGCCATTCTGAAGATGTCCCAACTGTTACTCGGCCTTGGCGGCCCTTGATAGTTTCCTCCATTGTGATTTCCAGTATTGAAATTTCCTTCTGCCCCGGGTCTCGAAGACCCGGCTTCTGTGCTAGCAACAAACTCGGAGCCTCCCTCAAACGGACGCTTATTCTGGTTGTTCCCATTGTTGCCTCCATTGTGACTCGGCGTTGATCCATTGCCGGTTCTTCCACTGTTATTTGTGTTCGCTTTTGCTTTCTTGTCATCGACTTCCTCTTCTGTAGTATCCGTCGCGGCGTGCTTGTTGCAGGCGTCCATCAGCTCTCCCATCGTAACCTCCAAAGCATTCCGACTAGATTTCATGCGAGTTAACTTTTGTACTAAAGGTGTGTACTTGCACGTCTTTGCCATAGCTTGCAACGCATCTTTGGGCTGGATATCCGTAGACGAGTGAAGTATCTCCATAACTCGGCGCACCCAGCTGCGCGCTGATTCTCCTTTCTTTTGGACGCATCGTTCTAAGTCGTCAATAGTAAACAGCTTTCTACACGTCCCATGAAAGTGCTTGATAAGCGCAGTTTTCAACTCCTCCCACGACTTGATAGATCCCTCTGGTAGAGTATTGAACCATAATTTTGCTGCTCCTTCTGACATCATTAGGTACATAAACTTGGCTTGAAGATTTTCCGTTGCGTTGCGAATTGACATTGCCATCTCATAACTGCCCAACCATGTTTCCGGATCCATAGTCGGCTCATAATTCACTACTTTACCCGGTTCCTTGAATTTATCCGGGTAAGGCTCAGCCCTGATGTTGTCCGACAGGCACTTAGGCCCAGCAAGATTAGTCGGGACCGGCCTTACTCGAGAAACGTGTGATCCTGCAGGGGGTGCGGCCGGACGCGGGACTGCTGGTGGCCCATGCACTGCAGACCCGGCTGCGGCTCTCCTGGCTCTGGAACTGTCCACGATAGCTTGTGCTGCTGGTACTGCCTGAACGCGGGGAGGAGGCGGCATTTGCTGCTGCTCTTCCCTCCGCCGCGCTGAACTTGTCTGGATATTGCCGGTATTGCCTCGTTGCTGACTGACATATGGCGTTCCATGCATTCCACTTCTGTGATCCGGGTAATTAGCTTGCTGCGCCACCGCGGTGTGCAAGAAATCTATCGCCCGCCGGGTCTCCTCTGCATGGGGTGACTCTCTCACGGGTATTCGATTTAATGCGAGCGTTGCCGCGTACACGTTATCCATGGGGTTGTTGTAATGACCCGTTGGTGTGCGAAATCGTGATGGTGGTGGTGGTGGTGGTGGTAATGTATTGCCAACAGTGACTCCAGTCTGCAATGTGGGTAACCCGGCCTGTGTGTTTGCCGGCTGTGCTCCTCCAGTTGTAGGTTGTTCTACGGTTCCTTGGTTTGCCGCGGGGATCAGTTGATCCTGGGGCGTGATGAATAGGTTGGTCGGATTTATGACTCCACCCGTTGCTGGTAACATGGTCTGATGCCTTTGACGCACCCTGGTTGTCTCTTCTCAGAGCCGGGTTTCCAATGCGTCCAGCTCACGTTGGCGGGTGGCCATCCCCTGCTTTTCTGCTTCTACTTGCCTTCTCTGTTGCTCCAACGCACGGAGGGCTACGTCCAGGTCTCTGACGCGTTCCGCCGCGTTTTCCGGAGTAATAACTGTGGCTAAAACGGTTGGATCCAGAATCAAGTTGTTGTTGAACAGGGCCGGGTGTTGCGGATTGGAAGGACCCGCCCCTGGCGTCCGGTTTGCTAGAAATCCGAACGTGTTCGCGTGCAACTCGTTCTCCGCTGCTTGACTGGTAACCGATGCCGATTCTCCTTCAACCCGGACCAGGACCGGGTTTCCGTCAACCGGACCTTGCTGCTGGGCCACAGTTTGTGCTGCTCCAACTGCGGCCGCGGTCATGTTCCCCTGGTTAAGATTGGTCGTGGGAGCCGTGTAAACCGCAACCCGGCGCACAATGCTTGGCGCGAATTCATACTGTTCCTCTTCGCTGCTATTTTCCTCATACCGATTCTCTAGCAGATGCAGGATAGACTCGGTGTCATCTTCTTTCTTGACCCAGCCACGCGGGGTCCATGCCGGCTCCTCCGGCTGTTCCCTCTTCGTGGTGGGTTCTTCTGTTGGATCTGTCGTCCCAACTGATTCTTCTCCATCTGATTGAATGTAGGTGGCCTCCCCTGACACAGAATCAAATCCAAAGTCGTCAGGGATCGAACCGGAAGTACGTACCATACCGATGAAGACGTTGATCCGGCCGATTGTCACGATAGATCCGGATTCGAGGTGATCCGACTCTGGCCCCCAGCCGGAATCGTCCACCATCTTCTCTCCTTCGCGGTCGGTGTAGATCTCGCCGATGACAAGATTCTCCATGTTCTTCCGAGCTTCTCCCGTGATGTAAACACCTTTGGACGCTCGCCCCACGGTGGGCGCCAACTGTCGTGGGATAATCACGGCAGACGTTACCGGGGGTAACTTATCTTGGGGCAAGACGACACTGGTGTTTGGGAGAGGGTTTAGCTCAGAGGAAAACATGATGATATGCGATCTGGTAGCCGGCAAGCAAGTCGCCGAGTCTCCGATCTCGATATATTAATCTCAACTTTCGCGTTACACTGGATACTCGATACCTAGCGATATTGCTCGAACTCTTGGATCTCTCTAAACTAGACCTAGGGGCCGGCTTATAAAGCACCCGGACCCCTTGGCTTGCCCTCCAAGGCGCACCCTGAATCCTACCCGGACACCGCATACAGAACCCTAACTTTCCTTACCGTAACCCACAATCCGGGTTACCAGTCCTACAAACTTGGGCCTTCTAAAAGTTCCTTTATCCTTAGTCGGATCTCACGCAGTGTCCTTTGGGCCGAGTTACACCTTGGCGTTGGCCTACCGGGTTATCATCCCTCCATCAGTTATCCCTTTTTCCGCGCGGAAGTCATGAGTTTATTTGGCTGTGAAGTTGCTCCCATTATCTGTCATGGTGTTGTGCAGGACACCGAACCTGCACACGATGGAGCTGAGGAATCTCACGGCGCACTCGGCGTGATATGAAGTGATTGGCGTGGCCTCTATCCATTTCGTGAATTTGTCGACTGCTACTAGCAGGTGGGTGTATCCTCCGGATGTTGACTTCCGCAGCGGTCCCACCATGTCGAGCCCCCATTGAGCAAAGAGCCACGCGATAGGGATCATGTAGAGTTCTGTGGCCGGGGCGTGTGGCTTGGGCGCAAACCTTTGGCAGGCATTGCATCTGTCGACTAGGTCTTTAGCGTCTCTAACCGTCATGAGCCAGTAGAAACCTGCGCGGAAAGATTTTCCCACGATTGCTTTCCAGCTTGCGTGGTGTCCGCAGACGTCTTGGTGTATCTCACGGAGCAGCTCCTTGCCATCTTCGGGTGTGATGCATCTTTGGAGTACTCCTGATATGCTTTGCTTGTACATATCTCCTTGGATCACCTGAAAAGATTTTTTGCGTCATACTATCTGTCTAGCCTCACGAACGTCTGCCGGGAGCTATTTATTGGACAAGTAGTCGAGGTATTTCTGCGTCCAGGTTGGCTCGACCAAAAAAACTTGCCTTGAGATGTGATGTGTGAGCTCTATGAGGACGATTAGCTGGGTGGCCACTGTTTCTGTTGCTGCGGGTGTCAATGCGGGCTTCTTGACCTTGACTGGTCGTTTGCTAATTCTCTCGAGGTAGATTCCTGGTGGGACAGGGGTGTTTGTGGACCCTATGTTCGCTAGTTTGTCTGCCTCCTCGTTGCTTGATCGTGCGATGTGCTTCAGCTCACACCCTTTGAAACTTACTTCTAGTAGGTTGTACATGTCCCGATAGGCGATCATGTTGTCTGCAACAGCGTCGCACTCCTTCACCGTCTGCTGCACGATAAGGTTTGAATCCCCGTATATCATCAATCGAGTGGCTCCAAGGGAAATCACCATGTTCATGCCCTGCAGGAGGGCCTCGTATTCTGCATCGTTATTGGATGCTGGGTCGTCAGGAGGGAAGTCAAGTCGCAGGACATACTGTAGCTTATCACCCCTTGGCGATATGAGGATTACGCCGGCTCCGGCTCCCTCGTTTCTTTTCGACCCGTCGAAGTACATGATCTAGTTGCTCGTGTATTCTGGGGGTCCTGGTTTTGCAGCTCCGTCCACTCGCTCAGGAACTCCACGAATACCTGGGATTTTACAGGTTTGCGCCCTGCATATATGATGTCCCAGGTGCCTAGCTCTATACTCCATTTTGCGATCCTTCCGGATGGCATGGGGTTGTTCATGATAGTACCGAGTGAGGCGTCATTTAGTACCGTGATGGTATGCTCTTGGAAGCAGTGCTTGAGCTTGAGGGCAGTAAGGACCACTCCATACGCGAGTTTCTGGTAGTGGGGGTATCGCTGTTTGCATGGCGAAAGTACCTCACTGATGTAGTATACTGGCCTCTGAACGCTGTTTGCTTTTCCGTCCTCTGGCCGCTCGACAACAATGACCGTGCTGACGACCTGGTTTGTTGCGGCTAGGTAAAGGAGGAGTGGTTCCTTTTCCTGTGGCGTTGCCAATACGCGTCTGCTCTAAAACTCTTTTTAGGTCGATGAACGCCTTCTTTGCTTCTGGTGTCCACTTGAACTTATCTGTTTTCTTCAGCAGCTTGTAGAAAGGGAGCGCCTGTTCGCCCAATCTTGCGATGAATCTGTTGAGAGCGGCCAGTCGCCCTGCGAGCTGCTGTACACCGCGAAGATTTGTTGGTTCCTTCATTGTTAAGATCGCCTGTATTTTCTCCGGGTTGGCCTCAATTCATCGGGCGGAGACCAGATAGCCAAGGAGTGGTCCCGCTAGGACTCCAAAGACGCATTTTATCGGGTTGAGTTTGATTCTGTAAGCATTGAGGGCGTCAAATGTCTCCCTGATATCCTCGAGGAGTGTGTCCTCCACTCAAGTTTTGATGACAATGTCGTCAATGTAAACTTGTACGTTCTTGCCAATGAGCTTGGCGAGGCATTTTTGCATGCAACGCTGATATGTTGCGCCTGCGTTTTTTTAGCCTGAAGGGCATTGTCGTGTAGCAGTATACGCCGTGTGGCGTGATGAATGATGTCTTGTCCTCGTCCTCTTGCTTCATCCTGATTTGATTGTAGCCCGAGTAGGCATCCAGGAAGGAGAGGCCCTGACAGCCTGCTGTAGAATCCACGATCTGGTCGATTCGTGGTAATGGGAAGTTATCCTTGGGGCAGTGCCATTTCAACGACGTATAGTCGATGCACACGCGAAGGATGTCAGTATTTTTCTTTGGGACTAACACCGGGTTTGCTAACCAGGTGGAAATCTTGATTTCTCTAATGAACTTGGCGGCCAGCAATACGTTCACCTCTTCTCCGAGTGCCCTCTGTTTTGTCTCGGAAAACGGCGGGTGGTTTGTTTGACTGGTTTTGCGTCTTTGTATACTTCAAGTGAGTGCTCGGCGAACTCCCTGGGTATTCCTAACATATCTGAGGTCTACCAGGCGAAAATTTCCCAGTACTCACGGAGGAGTTTGACGAGCGCGCTTTCCTATGCGGTTGACAAGGTGGTAGACACCATCGCCGTCTTCGCGGATTCTGTCGGGTGCACTTGATGCTTTCGAGTGTCGTTGTTTGGGCTAAACTCGAGTTCTGGGGCGTTCTTTTTGGTGCGTGGCATCACAGAGTGATCTGTGGTTTTTGCCAACTCTTCCAACTCCTCCTGTATCCCAAAATATTTCGCGATCTCGTTGAACTCAGTGTCGCACTTGTTTGATTTTTGGAAGTCGCCGTTTATGGTGATCGGTCCATATTCTCCTGGAAGCCTGAGTTTTAGGTAGGCATAGTGTGGTACTGCCATGAATCTCGCGAACGCTGTTTGGCCGAGAATGGCGTGGTACTGTGACAGCCAGGCGACTACCTCGAAGTCGAGAAATTATCTCATGTAATTCTTCGAGGTTCCTAGCACCACTTCTAGGTTTATTGTTCCGAGTGGCCTGACGGCTTTTCCTGCCACTATCCATGTAGCGTTCCCATATTTAAATAATGTAAGAACATCTGTGTTATTGTGCTAGTCCCTGGATCAATTTCTAGCACCACAGTACAAAATGAAATATCATGCAAATGCATGAAATTCTATTACATCGCATGATCCAGTCTTTACAAAATAGTATTACAACTTGCATAGTCTTAGAAGACTAGCAGAAAACAAAGAGATACAGCGGAAAACATAGTACAACATTGAGTCCATCTTCTTCATGTGCCACAGGGAAAACATGTTGGCGGTAGACTCGAGATCCTAAACGAAATCTTCACTCGTCTTCAGATTATCTGCGGGGTGGAATATGCAGCCACAAGGGGTCAATACAATTTAATGTATTGGGAAATGACACTATGGTGGATGTGTTGGGAATTTCTACCTTCTAAATGCTTATTTGGCTAAGTGGAGTTCAAGGCTAGATTTTGCAGAAAGCTAGTTTAATCCTATCCTTTTATAAAACACTTTTCATCTAAAGTGGTTCACAGGTACAGTTCAGTGAACTATGAAGAATTTGGTTCCAAGGTCTTACAACAATAAGGTTCTATCTCCATAGGCTATACTGGTCTATCTCCAGAGCCTTATAACACCAATGGTCTATCTCCAAAGGTTGTGCTGGTCTATCTCCAGTGGCAGGTCTTTCTCCTTTGCCATGTAACACCAATGGTCTATCTCCAAAGGTGGTGCTGGTCTATCTCTAGTGGCAGGTCTTTTTTCTTTGCCATGTAACACCAATGGTCTATCTCCAAAGGTGGTGTTGGTCAATCTCCAGTGGCAGGTCTTTCTCCTTTGCCTTGTAACACCAATGGTCTATCTCCAAAGGTGGTGCTGGTCTATCTCCAGTGGCTATGCTAGACTATCTCCAGTGCTAAGTAATGGTCTATCTCCATAGGAAATTCAGGTCTATCTCCCTTGCCAAGCAAAAATAATAATCCATCTCTCATATAACAATCATCATTGGAATAATATCCAACTTAGTCTACAAGCATGGCTAAGCAAACAATTTCTACTTTGGTGTTTAATGGGATCAAGATAATAGGTAACTTTCCCTACTTGGTTTGCATAACATTGTTTAACAAAGTCCTAACCATGCAATTTTGTGAAACACTAATGCATATAAAATCTTAGAAAGTTTATGAAGTGTGCCACTTGCCTTGTTGGAGGTTGGTGAAGAAATCACACTCTCTTCACAGCAGGTTATTTCTCTTCGTACAATCTAAACAAGTCAAACAAATAACAATAAACAACTTTCACAATCAACAAGGAAACAGAGAATAACAATCAACACACTTAGTCAGAAGGGTTTTATGTTAATTGGGTCAAGGTAAGGCTAGGGTCTATCACAATAATTTAGTTTTCTAAGGAAACTATTGTGATTAGGTTAAGGTTTGATTTTGAAAGATTCATTTTCTCTTGGTTCCATACTTGTTAAGGAAGTTCCAGAGGTTCACTTGGGATGGACTAGGTTGAGTTTGTAGTGATGAAACTTTATTGAACACCTATTTATCTAAGAAGTTCCAAGAGTTCACCAAGGTGATCCCACTATTTCAACTAAAGTATCACATCATAAAATGTAACACTTAGTTGTTTTCATCAAAACACTTGAGTAATCTAAGTTAGTCTTTCCATTTTGGTTTAGGGAAGGTCTAGGTTCAACTAACTTCATATCAATTGATATAACAAGATAAGGTATTGGGCTTTTCTATTGGGGTCAAGGGTTGGACAAAAACAACTTGTTATTCTTCAACTTGTGTGGATGGCTCCAAGTCTTCACATGCTTGTTTTCTTGAAGTTCATCTTCATGCTTCTATTGTAGTTTCTTCCTTGTTGTGAAGCTTCTCTTGAACTTGATAAATCTTCATGATCTTCACTTCACTACTTGTTTTAGGTATGGGATGGGCACAAATACCACCAAGTCAATTTCGGAAAGAAATAAGAAGAAAGATAGAAAGAGAGAGGGATATGTTTTCTTCTGAATTTCTTCACACTTGTACTTCCTTGAGTTGCTTCTAGTTGTTGGGAAGTCCAATTCCCCTACTTAAAATTCTTTAATGACCTTCTTTGTAGCTCTTCATGTTGTTACCAAGTTGAAGATGGAGTTCCTTCTTGTGGTTGAGTCTCGACTTCCATTTTGTAATCTTGATAGATTATTAAAGCAAGAATAGGGGAGTGGAGAAGTAGATAGAAGGCTAAGGTTCACTACTTGGTACTATATGTGATTGACTCATTCTAAGGACTTGGTTTGGCTCCAATTAGTCATAACATCAAGGAATAGATGATGAAAACAATTTCTAAGACATGGTGAAAAATAGATGTATCACTATGTTGGGTTTTTGGTCAAAAACACATGGCCATGGTCCAAGGGTATCCAAAATGGTTGGTCTAGGTTGTTTCTGGTTCAAGGTTACCAAATGGAACAAATTTGCAAAAGAAACTATATTGAAAATATTTATAGAATTAAATCTATCTCAAAAATACTCAAATATACCAATTAATTCTAAATTAATTTTAATTTGTTCAAATATTATTTTGGGACACATGATATGAAAGTACACATCCTAAGGTTTCCAAATATATTTTATTTACAATTTTTGGATTTGTAGAATTTGAATTATGCCAAAATTCATCAAACAAGCATATTTGAATTTGAACAAATTTAAGTTTGTCAAATTTGAATTTTTCCAGTGCCAAAAGTTTCTAGATGTCAAGGTCTTTTCAAAAAGTCCAAGATTGCTAAATTTGGCCTTATGGATCAAAAGATATGATAGATCTAAGATTCAGGGACTTTTCTGCAAAACTGCTAATTCATTCTAGCGGGAGAAAAATTCAAATAAAGGCTAGGCCACGTGGGAGCTCCTGATTGGTTGCTTGTGCTAACTGGATGCTGACTACACATGTTGACTGGGCGCTGACGTGGTTAAGTGGTTGGATCTGGGACGTTAGATCCAGATCCAACGGAAGCGTACCGCTTCGGTCCAGATCTAATCTAGGTCGTTCATTATAGATCCAAGGGCTGAGAGAGAGGGGAGCTCACCGTGCGGTTAGGTCGCCCGAAAATGGAGGTGCGGCGGCGCGCTGCTCGGAAGAAGACAACGACGACGATCTGGTTGTCCTCGGACTCAACGGAGACGACGACGGGGCGCGGGAGAGCACAGCGAGGATGATGGTGACCACAGCGCGGGCTCGCGCTTCCCGGGGCGGCACCTGCGCGCGCACGGAGACGAACTAGACGCCGGCGGCCTCGCATATGCTATGCGATGAATATCCTGCGGCGTAAAACAAACGGGGAAAGTTCACACCGGTGCGGACGGGCTCGGGGGGTTTGAATGAGACCAAGAAGGGCAGCAGTGGCTCACCGTGGTGACCGGAGATGGAGGAATGTGGCGGCGTCTTGTGCGTACTCCTGCGACAAATCTCTCTGGCGTGGGGGCATGAATACGAGGGAGAGGAGAGGGGAAATGGAGAGGAGCTCGGGGGCTCTTTATAGATGCCGAGAGGGGAATCAATGGTGGCCTTAATGGGGAGAAATCACGGGGCAAAAATTTCGGCCGTGATGAATTGGTTTCCAAACTGAGGAAGACGACAGTGACATCACTGATGACGTCATCAAGATTTTTTTCTTTTATTCCTATTTAATTGATTTAATTATATCTTCTGTTTTATAAATCCAATTAACATGAAACAAATTTCTAAATTCTTAAAATTTCAGATGCTTTCCAACCATCAAATACTTATAAACTTTTCATCATATTTTTATTTTTGAGTTTGGAAATTTGAAAATTTCCTTAATAGTGATTAATGTGACTTTTAATTTAGGAAAAATATAAAATATAAATATTTGCCAAATAAAATTTCAGTAGCTCTATAATGATCAAATACTGTTTTCCAAAACCAATTCAAAGTGTTTTCGTCTTTTATAACTTTAAAATATGATGAAAACATGAATAGTTAAAAACGAGGGTTAATTATAGAAATATGATTTAAATGATTTTAGAAAATATTTCTATGGTTCAAATTATTGTTTTCTAGGCCCTTTAAAAAAATATTTTCAACATATGAGCAAATTACTCATGGTATTTTATTAATATAAGAAAAATAGAGAATTTATTAATAAATTTTAAATTGAGGGTGAGTAAGAACAAAGAGATTTTCTCTAATGAAGATGTTGTTTTCCTAATTCAAAACATTGTTTTACCAAAGTACTTTACTTGTTTTTATAACCAAATAATTTATATAACACTTTATTGTTTTGTTGATTGACATGATACTTGGAAAACAAATAACCAACTTTTATCCATTTGAGATTAATAATGATAGTGACATAATTTCTTGGAGACAAGGAGAAAATATTTGAGATAGTAATTCTCTGATTTTTAATTATCATAATCATTTTCAAAATGGTAGTTGAGTTGAATACATGTTTGGTAAATAAGTTTGCTAAGAAAATATTTTATTCACACGAGGAAACATATTTTATTTTAGAGATAGGCTTTAGGGTTTATGGAATTAAGGCAATTTGGATTCTTTATTCCAATTTACATATTGTTTTCTTTTATTTCCTCCTTTTATTTGGTTTTTGGTGACTTGCTTAAACATGAAAACAAAAGTTTCAAATTTTTGTGATTTTTGCACTTTCTAAAAATCAGGGATGTTACAATCCCGTGGAAGGATGTTTCGGATTCGGCGAGTCCATCCAGGTTCTTGTTCATCTTGCGGAGTGTGTCCGCGTATATGATGTTGATTCCACTGCCACCGTCCATAAACACTCGAGCGAGGTCGTAGTTGCCTATTTGCGCTTGAATGACGAGCGTTGCGTGCCCTGGTAGATATACTCGCGGAGGGTGGTCCTCGCGGGAGAAAGTTATCAGCTGCTCTGACATCTTTAGATACTCGATTGCGGATGGTGGAGATTGCACTGCCATGTTGACTTGGTGTGTGTTTGTCTTCTGGACTCTTCGGGACGGGCAGACTTTTTGTATCATGCCTAGGAGCCCCGCAGGGTTGGGGTATCTGTTACCTCCATGGTTCGCAACAGGTGGCGCCGGCAGCGCGGCTAGCACCACGTTATGGTGTCCTGGTGGAGGCAGGGGTGGCGGCTGGTATCCGGCGGATCCTCCTGAGAGCTGCGGGTATCCCTGGTTAACGGCGGCCCTGTGCTTCTTCGTGTAAGCCTCGTGAATGTCCTGGAATTTTCGGTAGTCTTTGAGGAGATGTGTTGCCTTGGTTTTGCCTGTGCGCATATATGTGAATAGATGTAGCGAGCACTATCCGTCGAGATCTTCCTCTAGAGTTTTATCATCTGACTTTGGTTTCCACTCGCGAGTTCTGCGGGATCCGCCGTCGCGATTTCTTGTGAAATCCGCTGCTACTAGTTCCTCTCGATCGTCGTGATCGCAGTGTTTCCTCTTCTTCTTTCGGCCGTGGCGATCCTCCTCAGGCGCGGGTGAAGATGCTTTCTCGTTGCGCACGGAATCTTCGCCGTTAGCCCATCTGTCAGCTATCGCCATCAGCTCCCCAATAGTTTTGGGTGCAGATCGCCCCAGTTCTTCTCGGAAAGCGGCACACCGAGCGCCTTTGGAGAAGGCTTCAACCGCGACTTCTTTCGACATATTTTCCGTGGTGTTCTTGAGCGTGGTCCATCTTTGGATATATGCGCGGGTGGACTCGCCGCTTTTCTTCCTGCACGCTCCCAGTTCCTCGATGGTTGCAGGTCGCTTGTACGTCCCTTGGAAGTTTTTCTCGAAGTCACGGGTGAGATCGTCCCAAGATCTGTAACACGCGCGCGGTCTTCCTTCGAGCCAGCTGCGGGCGGCGCCCACGAGGTGCAGGTTTAGCTACTGCATGGCCGTCGTCTTGTTCCCGCGCTGGCACTTCACCGCGGTAAGGTAGTGTGAGAGCCATGACCTGGGTTCTATCGAACCATCGTACTTTGGGACCTCCGTCAAGAGCTTGAATCTTTTAGGCATTAGCGCTTCGCGGATACTGCTACTGAAGCATATTGCGCCTCAGGCCTCTTTGTTAGAGGAGGTGGACAATGATCGGTCGCGGTTCCTGCGTGCTCGGGCCTTGTCGACCTTGCTTTGCGCGATATCTCCACGCGCGTCATACTCGGGTCGGTCGCGGTTGTCCTCGCGTCGTGGATCCCGACTGCGATGTCGCGATCGGCTTCCATGGTGCCACGGGCTGCGGTCACGATCTCGTGGGCTATCCTCGTCGTTGTGCGGACTGTCGCCGCGGCGGCGGGCTTCCTTTCCTCGGGGACGGCGAGGTGATTCCTTGTCTCCCCTTCTTGGTGACGTGCTTCCGCGTCTGTGAGGTGTTTTGTCTGCTTCTAGGGTGGTCGCGTTCCTGCGATTCTGGGCGGCAAGTCTTGCGGCTGCCATGCCTAACCCTTTCTGAACTTGCTGATGCTCTGCGCGGGGGTCGTTTTCGGGTGGCTTGTTCTCCTGCAAGTACGTGGCGGCTGCCAGGAGAGCCGCAACGGGGGTCGTTGGGTGTATGTTGCCTTCCTCGTCGACGTGCATGAGGGATGTGTCGAGTGACTTGTTATCCCACTGAGGGACTCCTGGTCCATGCGAGCAGTATTTGAGACGTGCTTCTTCCTTGGGAGTTGGCTACCAGTCGATTGGGTCCTTGAGAACGCTGCGCGGCGCGCACTCGAAGCGTCTGCCGCCTCCTTCCGTGTGGCTAGATCTCTGCGGGCTTCTGCGACCAGCCGTCCCGTTCGTACCAAGTGGTAGTGGTACGTGGCCAGGTCGTCTAGAGAAGCTTCGTCTTCTATCGGCTGGCCAGATTGTACTGCCACCTTTGCTTTGAGCCAAGCGGCTCGCATGACTTTGATGCGCTCTCGCTCTTTTCGACTTTCCTCTGTTTCCGCGGGTGGTTCAACTGATCCTTCCATGCAGACTTGGGCCAGATATGGCCCGTGGATCCTAGGCGTGGGTCGACAGCTTTCACTGACTCTGGAGGGTTCCTCGGTCGCGATGGCGTGGAAGTCACGGGTATTGTGGCGGATGGAGTCGCCACTGGGCGCTAGGTCGCGCCCAGCATCATCAGATGGCGAGTCGAGGATCTCCGGGCTCGAGACAGACTCGGAGTCCGATTCGCCGAGATCGATCTGTTCAGAGAAACGCATGATTTCCGCCTTGTTGGCGTGGAAGCGGAGCACGTAGCTGTGCTTTCAGCAAGAATTTCACCATTGGGAGCCGGTGCCTTTCGAAGCACTTTCTGCCGAACGTCAGGCTGATGCCCTTTTCCAATTGGCTGAATGTCGGGAGTGATTCCGGCGAGTGGGGAGCGCAGATGAGTGACCCGAAGCGGATCGGTTCCACCGGAGTCGACGCTCCGGGTCTCCAGCTGAAGGTTGGTGATGATGAAGCCGAAGATGCTGTAGATCCAACGCCCGTTGTTGCCACACACGGCGCCAATTGTCGAATAGTCATCTCAAAAAGTCCCTCGGATTATCCGGTAGGGTTTTGATTAAGAGAACGTATGGGCGCTGGTGACGATCGCCGGCTAACAGGGGGCACGATTTACCCAGGTTCGGGGCCCTCGTAGAGGTAAAACCCTTACTCCTGCTCTTCGATCTGTAATATCAGTAGATCGGTTACAATGGGGGGTTCTCAAGTTGAGAGTATGATCTCGAACCTAAGGCTTGTGGTTGTGAAAGTAGATTGGATCCCCCTCTGTGGTTCTCCTAGCCTTATATAGATGGCTAGGTCTCAAACCGTGTCTGGGGGGGTTACAAACCCTAGTTCTAGGTCGGTTAGGTCTTTCCTTCTTGACTCGCAAGCGTTGCGAGTGGGCCTTCTAGTAACGCAGGACATCACCTCCCCTTAGGCCTAAGTCTTGGGCCTTGGACCGGGTAGGCTCACCCGATAGGTCCAGGGGTCATCCCCATGTCACATAGGGCAGCCATTATCCAGGGATATCCGCAACTGCCGGGAGGACACCAACCACCACCCCTGCCTCCGCTCGCAGGTCACCACAACATGGCTCTAGCCGCCCTTCCTGAACCAGCTACTCCAGCCACAACAAATGAAGGAGGAAACAGCTACCCAAACCCCCACGGGATCCTAGGCATGATACAGAAGGTCTGCCCGTCCCGACGAGTTCTGAAGACCAACACTCGCCATGTTAACATGGCAGTACAAGCACGACTGTCCAAGCCTGAATACCTGAAGATGTCCGAGCACCCGATAACTTTCTCACGAGAGGACCACCCTCCACGGGTGCATCGGCCGGGGCACGTGGCGCTCGTCATCCTAGCGGAAATAGGCAACTACGACCTAGCCAGGGGGTTCATGGACGGCGGCAGCGGAATAAACATCATATACGCGGATACACTCCGTAAAACGAGCAAGAACTTGGAGGGACTCGTAGAATCAGAAACATACTTCCACGAGATAGTACTGGGTAAAGCGGTCCGACCACTCGGAACAATTAACTTGGAAGTGATCCTCGGAGATCCGCACAATTACAAGAGAGAATTCCTCGACTTCGAGGTAGTCGACTGGCCATCTCAGTACCACACCATTCTCAGCCGAACAACATTCACGAGATTAATGGTAGTACCTCATTACGCCTACCTCAAGCTGAAACTCCCAGGAGAATAAGGTACAATCATCGTAAACGGCGACTTCCAAAAATCAGACAAGTGCGACAACAAATTACATGAGATCGTGAAATCTTTTGGGATGCAAGAGGAGCTAGAAGAACTGGAAAAAACCACGGATAACTCCGTGATGCCACTAACCAAAAAGAACGCCCCGGATCTTGAGTTCAGACCGAGTAGCAAAACTCGAAAGCATCAAGTGCACCCGACGGAATCCGCGAAGACAACGATTGTGTCTACCACCTTATCACCCGCATAGGAAAGCACGCTCGTCGAACACCTCCGTGAGTACTGGGAGATTTTTGCCTGGCAGCCTTCAGATATGCCAGGAATACCCAGGGAGTTGGCCGAGCACTCATTGGAAATGCTTAAAGATGCAAAGCCGGTCAAACAGATCACTCTATGCTTCTCTGAGCAAAAACAGAGAGCACTCAGAGAAGAGGTGAACAGACTCCTAGCCGCCAAGTTCATCAGGGAGATCAAGATTTCCACCTGGTTAGCAAACTCGGTGCTGGTCCCGAAGAAAAAAAAGACATCCTTCGCGTGTGCATCGACTACACATCGCTGAACAAACACTGCCCCAAGGATAACTTCCCACTCCCGCGGATTGACCAGATTATTGACTCCACAGCAGGCTGTCAGCGCCTCTCCTTCCTGGATGCCTACTCGGGATACAACCAGATCAGGATGAAGCAGGAGGACGAGGAAAAGACAACATTCATCACACCACACGGTGTATACTGCTACACGATAATTCCTTTTGGGCTTAAAAACGCAAGCACAACATATCAACGTTGCATGCAAAAATGCCTCGCCAAGGTCATTGGCAAGAATGTACAAGTGTAGGTTGACGATATCGTCATCAAGACTCGAGTGGAGGACACACTCCTCGAGGATATAAGGGAGACATTCCACGCCCTCAACGCGTACAAAATCAAGCTAAACCTGACAAAATGCGTCATCGGGGTTCCCGCTGGCCAACTCCTCGGCTATCTGGTCTCTGCCCGAGGAATTGAGGCCAGCCCGGAGAAAATTCAAGCAATCTTGATGATGAAAGAACCAACAAATCTCCGCGGAGTCCAACAGCTGGCAGGGCGACTGGCAGGCCTCAGCAGGTTCATTGCAAGATTGGGTGAGTAGGCGCTCCCCTTCTACAAACTGCTGAAGAAACGGATAAGTTCGAGTGGACGCCAGAAGCAAAAAAGGCGTTCGTTGACTTGAAAAGAGTGTTGCAGAGCAGGCGCATACCGGCAAGACCGCAGGAAAGGGAATCTCTATACCTTTACCTAGACACAACTAATCAAGTGGTCAGTACAGTAATAATCGTCGAGCGGCCAGAGGACAGAAAAGCATACGGTGCTCAGAGACCAGTGTACTACCTCAGCGAGGTACTTTTGCCGTGCAAACATCGATACCCCCACTACTAGAAACTCGCGTATGGAGTGGTCCTTACAGCCCGCAAGCTCAAACACTACTTCTAGGAGCACACTCTCATGGTGCTAAACGACGTACTACTCGGTACCATCATGAATAATCCCATGGCATCCGAAAGAATCACAAATTGGAGCATCGAGCTAGGCGTCTGGGACATAATATACACAGGACGCAACGCCCTCAAATCCCAGGTGGTCATAGAGTTCCTTTTCGAGTGGACAGAGCTTCAAACTCCAGGACCACCAGAGTACCCAAGTTCCATGATCATGTACTTCGATGGGTTGAAAAGAAACAAAGGGGCGGGAGCCGGCGTAATCCTCATATCGCCAAGAGGGGACAAACTACAGTACGTCCTACGCCTCGACTTCCCCCTCGACGACCCAACATCAAACAACGACGCCGAAACCAGGAAATCCTGGTAGTACCAGACGCCTCTCGCTAGTACCGCCTTTAACAGAAAACCCTCAAAATGCTTGATTCTTCGAAGTGATTATGGGTTTTATCACAAGATCATATATTATCAATACATGGAAAGCATCAAGATTTCTTGTGGTACTTAGCACACATTAGGGCTCTAATTGTGTTGTCAACAAACATCAAAACTTAATATGGAGAAATACTCTTTCATTAAGTTCTTACAAAAATTAGCTAAAGATCCTAATGCTAGTAAGATAAATATTGCTTTCACTAAACATGCCGCTAATGCTCTTATTGAAGCTAAGGAAGAAAGACTCAAATTTGAAGCCTCTATTCCTAGGAAATTAGAAGATGGTTGGAACCCACTATTATAATAAGAGTGAATGATTTTGATTGCAATGCTTTGTGTGATCTTGGTGCAAGTTCTTCTATTCATCCTAAAAGTTTATATGATATGCTTGATTTGAAACCTTTGGATGAAATTATTTTGGGAGTACATCTTATAGATTCCACTATTAAAAGACCTTTGGGAAGAATTGATGATGTTCTTATTATTGCTAATGATAATTATGTCCCAGTTGATTTTATTGTTTTGGATATTGAATGCAATAATTCTTGTCCTATCATTTTGGGGAGACCTTTTCTTTGCACCGTTGGTGCTATTATTGATATGAAGGAGGGAATTATAAGATTTTAGTTTCCCCTTAAAAAGGGCATGGAACATTTCCCTAGAAGGAGAATAAAGTTACCTTTTGAGTACCTTGTGAGGACTATCCATGATTCTATTGATAATACTTGATTCGTTCTTCGTGCCTAGCTAAAAGGCGTTAAAGAAAAACGCTTGTGGGAGGCAACCCACCTTTGTTTTCCTTCGTTATCCTTTTATTTTCTTATGTTTTATTTTGTTCTTTTTGTGTTTTGGAAGTTGTTACCTATGTAGCAACCGCTCCTTATCCTTTTTTATTTTATTTTTGTGCCAAGTGTAACCTCTAATTGAGAGTTAGTGCGATTTGGGGAAGTTGCTGGCCTGAAAGAGATATTTGGGTTGTTACCAAAAAATTTATATCTCTCGGCCAAAACATTAGATTTCTTTGAAAAAAATAGACACATGACTCAAGTTGTTATCTAACTTTCGTTAGTTTCCTAATTTATTATTTGAGTAACAAAAGATTTTCGAAAAAAAATCATCTTTACCAACTGTTTTGTTTTGACAGATTTCTGCCAATATTTGCATTTGCATCTTAATATCTTTATTTCTGTGTTCTTTTGAGGGAAAGAAATTTAAAATAATTTGTGACAGTAGCTAATTTTTTAAATTGAGTGTTATACTTGTGTTGAAACTGAACCAAGTGGATTTATTGTTTTGATTACACTAATGTTGCTAATGAAGATTGTGAGAAGTTTTAGGCGGAGGAAGTTTTCAAGTGTAGGGAGAGAAGAATGATGTGATGAGATGAAGGATGGACAAAAGATCAAGCTTGGGGATGACCATGTCACCCCAAGACATATCCGAGAAGTACAAGCGTCCAAGCTTGGAGATGCCCAAGGCATCCTCTTCTTCATCAACAAAAATATCAGGTTTCTTTCAAAACACTATAATTTTATTGTTTCACATGATATGTGTTATTCTTGGATCGTCATTTTATTTTTATTTTATTTTAGTTTTGTTTTGTTTTCTGTAGCTTTTGGTTGAATCCTAGCACTTCTATTTTAGGACAGCCACACTCCGTTTTTATTGCCTTGGACACTCTACTTTCCACTCTTATTGTTTCGTGAGTGTTCACTTTTTGCTAGTACCGCGTTTAGCCCTTTTTCGCTCGAGTTTTGTTCGGAGCTGGTTGGATTGCTTCAGTTATGTTTGATTAGATCCCTGGTCTTTGATATTTATTTCTTTGCGAGTTGTTTCAAATAAGTTGATTGGTGTTGGAGAAGAGTAAATTGTTTCATGCTTATGTAATGCAATAGGAAGCTTGTTTTTACTGTGGCATAGGCTTTGTCATGTCATGTTAGATGTTATTTTAATTGTGTGGTTAGTTATTTATGATGTATCATGACTAGTCTAAAATAGCCGAGAGTGCTTAATGTGCCATTGGAATTAATCATTCGTTGTTTTCTCATATTGAAGCATGGTATTGTGGTATTTCTCCTTTGAATGCTTTATCTGGATTGACTTGGCGCATACTCACACCATGCTATGACTACAAAAAAGTATCTTCTAGCCTTGATGATCATTTAGTTTTTGACTTGTAATATCACTTCATGCTTTGATTAATGATGTTTTGTCGCTATGCATGATTATGGCCGTTATTGCTCTCTTAGTTGGTCGCTCCCAGTCTTTTGCCAGCCTTCACCTGTACTGAGTATGAGCTCTACACGTGCATACACCTCCCAAAAACTAAAGTTTGACAAATGTGTCCACCATATCTACCTATATGTGGTATTTAACCGCCACTCCAAGTAAATTTCTCGTGTGCTACCTTTAAACCTTCAAAATTATTAACCTGATTTATGTTTCTATTTTAGCTCACGAGGAAGTAGTTTAAAGTTTATTATGGTTTAAGTCAAGAAAAGTTCCTCTTCATTATTTCACACGATGAGTATGGAATCTGTGCTCATCTAAATTGCAGAGAGCTGGTGCCAAATAATATAATAAAAACACACTTCCCCATGGATTGATGAAAGATGATGGGCACCCGTGAACACGGCTAGCCCTGGTTTATGAAAAGAAGGTGGGGGGAAGTGCCAACTAATAAAGCTAATGGAAACCGCTCTCCAAAGTGTAAACAGTTTGCTTGACATGGATTATGATAAGTTTTTCATTACCATTCGTTGACATAGACATACACCTCTCTCAAAATTGTTTTCAATACCCTTGTTTATATAATAAAAAACTCTAGTGGATGAGTAATCTATGCTTCCCTCTGCGAAGAGCCTTTCTTTCACTTTTATGCCGAGTCTTCATTTTCTTACTTTATGCACCAGTTAAGAGAGCATCACTGTCATTCTGGGTATAATGTGCACAGTCCCAAAATGTATTAGTGATTGATTCCTGATTGTGGTATTGCTTGCTCTTAAAGTATTTGTATCTAATCACCATTTAAACTTTGAAGATGTCCTGACATTTATATTTTGCTACCACACGAAGGACTACCTGGATACCACTTTATTATGTTTTTTTATGATTGAAACAAACGTATCACTTTTAATGTTTCATTATTTATTTTCTTTTGTTTGTGTTACTTTTCATGTGCAACATGGTTGCTAAGTTTACATTAGTTGAAATAATATTTATCATGCCTTTGTTGAAGTACTTTGATCTCAGCTTGCAATGCTTTTACATAACGTTGATCAAGATTTGTGTTGGCTTCATGCCACCTCAAAATTATTTTTGTTCCACTTACCTACTCGAGGACGAGCAGGAGTTCAGCTTGGGGACGCTGATACGTTGCAAACATATCTATAAGTTTTCAGCAAGACTGGAAGATTGACAACCTTCCGAAAAGTTGGGGCAAGAGATAGTTTTTGCTTGTGTGCAAGTTCCACGCTTGGTCAACATCGATAAACGGCGCCGTCCATAAAAGTAACCTTCTTCAAGTCTACGAAGTCCTACTGGCTCGATAAAATCTGGTTCCATACTAGGGAAAAATTTACACTAGACTACATCATACCTTCCACTTGGGGTCTCCCAACAAGTGTGTGATCATGTCAGCATCAAATACCCGTGGTCAACACATCATATTTCTGAACTAGTAAAGCGGAACATGCATTTTTTCATTTGATATTTCATAGCTCCCGCGTGTGTGTTGAGTTATTTTAGAAATTGTAATAAAAATTATTCTACATTACTATTGTTCCTTTTTCCACAAAATTAATCTACTCAATGGCCTCTGATACGTACCAAAAGTATCTATATTTTTTGATGCTCCTTGCTTGTTTTCTACATGTTTTCCCTATGTTCCTTTTTTTAATCATTTATTGGACTAATTTATTAACAAGATGCCCAGTGCCGATTCCTGTTTATTTGTCGGTGCATTGCAAAATAGGTCAAAAATCAAAGTGCTGGAATTAGCTGAATTTTTTTGTGGATTTTTTTATTCCCCAGAAAATCCAGGAGCCAGAAGGGCAGCCCAAGATTGGGACGACGTCACCCAGGGGGGAGGGGGCACTGGCCGGGGCCAGGTCTAGCCCGCGTCTGGGAGGCTCTTGGGTGACCCCGATACCGCCTCGCGTCGCCCCTTCGCTTATAAATTCACCCTTGACCTAAAAACAGAGGAAGAGTCGATGATTTTTCCAGAAATGCATCCGAGCTCTGCCGCCATAAAAAATCCTAATTCAGGGGATAAAATTTTCTGTTCTGCCACCCTGCCGGGGCGGGGAAGTGCCCCGATGCCATCTCCATCGACCGTTCTTCCTCCGTGATACTTCGTGAGTAGTTCCCCCGTGGACTACGGGTTCATAGCAATAGCTAGTTGGTACTCTCCCCCCTTGATGTTCAATACCACGATCTCTTGAGCTGCCTCACATGATAGAGATCCATCTGATGTAATGCTATGTGTTGTGTTTGCTGGGATCCGATGAACCATGGAACTATGATTATTTTGTTCATGTCTTTATATGAGAATCTTCATTTATATCCTTAGAGTGTTTTAGTATGTTCTTGCATGATCTCTGATATGTATGATTATCTTGATCACATAGTTGTATGCATCTCCAAGAGGGAGTATTTATGCTAGACAGTGGGTCCATGCCTCTCTTACACCTATGCTCGAGTGACAGAAACATGACGGGTGGGGGATGTGCTTTTGCTACTAGGGAGAAAACAACGGTGCTCTTGTCTACGGACGAGAAACATTGCTTATATTATGTATTGTTCTTAATGCAATTGTCCGTGGCACCAAAGAAATCATTCGTTGCTACAACTTAATACCAGAGAGATTTGCTGGATAATTTTCTTGAGGTGGACTATTAGATATAGATGCATGTTGGATAACGGTCTATATGCCTTGACGTAGTGCCTACCATATTAGAACCCGTGAACTATATCTCGTCATAATAGCATCGTTATGCCCCCACGATTTGTCAATTGCCTAGCTGTAATTTGTTGTCCAACACTTGTTCTATTGTTTGGAGAGTTACCAGTAGTGAACCTGTGAACCCCGGTCCATCGTTTACTATTATTATTATTGTTTTTACATGCTTCTACTACTTGTCATCTTGCTGGTCTGTTTATTACATATTACACATATCACTTGTTTAACTCGTTGTCCACACTATTAACTATCTTTTCGCTCAACCAGTGCATCTATACAATTTCCATTGTATTAGGTGTGTTGAGGACGCAAGAGAAACATCACACCACCACTCCATCCATTGTTTTATTGCACATTTTATTACTTATATATTTTCTAAGTGTTTCTCAGGTGTGTCTGAATTGACAACTCAACTTTTATGCCTTATAGGTATTATTTGGGCCCCTTGTATCAAATCAATAAATTGGGTTACACTTACCCTCGAAGACTGTTGTGATCCCTACACCGAATCGTCATCAGCCTCGCACAAATAAATACACTTTTAAAAGCTCAGGCCGATTTAAGATGGATGCAACACAAACTTGGAAGAAACGAGTCAATCCAAAGATCTTACACCATGTTTGTGGTACATTTCAGAATTTACAAATAAAAAATAGCCCAAAAAGATAAGTGCTCTAAACAATAAAATATATAAAAGTAGAGTGAGTATATTTTACTTTTACCCTCTAGTTATGCATTTTGTTCAGTAAAAATTCGTCTGGATTAATTACTTTTAAAACTTTGAACCATCTTTTTATAATGCATACCGATTGGAAATGGTGTGAGGTGATGACTAAGCCTCTAAATATATCACAACTAAAGACGGGGAATTGAATAGATGGTGAAGAGAAGTCTCCATGATGCACTTTGATCTTTACATATTTTTCACATCAAATCGACCGATCTTATCTAACAAAATACACATAATGCTAAATTGGGTATTTTAAAATTACTAGGTGGGGCAATGTATGTCACAATTACACAAATGTAGGGTAAAAAAAAAAGGAATTTTACTAAAAAAATACTACCGTACAATTTGACCGCAATGCAAAATTTAGGGCCCATAGGCCCTAGAAGGACAAGGGATGCAAATTTGGTCCTGTTTAGAATGTCGCTAATCAAATCTCAAAAATAAATAAATAGAATGTCGCTAATCAAGCCGGCCGACACGATCGATGCATCCGGCAATATCTACGGGATCGCGATGACAGCGTCTACCGTTAACGCGGCACCCGCCGCCGTCACGTTTCAAATACGTGACCAACCGCACCACGCAACCACTCCCTGGCATGCACGCTCCAGCCATCCCACCGTCTCATGGGACCCACTCATTTACGGCCCACATGGCATAGACCCATGTGTCAGTATCAACAATTTTGTATGTAAACACACGAATTTTTCCCAAAGGCCTTTCCCTCCCAGGAATGGCGCCTCCCGCCCAACCCTAACCCCCCTTCAAATACCGCCGCCCGCTCCGCCCCCAGTGACACATTTTAGCCACCAAATCCACCACTCATCGGCCACCCGGACCCACATGGCAGCCACGCGCAAGCCCCGATCTCAGTCCGCCGCCGCGGCGGGCGACCACCTCCGCTTCCTCCGCCCCGGCGCCCTCGCCCGCCTCCGCGACGCCAGGCTCCGCCGTAGCAAGCGTGCCTCCTTCCGCGCGGCCCCGTCTTCGCCGTCCCCCTCTCCCCCTCCCGCTCCCGCGGCCGCGGACGGCGAGAGCGGGCCCTTCCTGCCCTACTACGTGCCCGCCTCGAGGCTCCTCGCGCCCCGGTGCCCGCAGCGGAAGAAGCACACCGCGGCGAAGGCGGTCACGCTCTTCTCCCCGCCGAGCTCAGACCTGCCCTTCGAGGCGGTTATGGAGTTCCTCAACATCCCGGATATGGTGGTCGCCGCCCACTAGAGCGGCTCGTCGTGCTGTATTAGTTCGCCGTATACTTGTAGATCCAGGGACCTAGTCCACCCGTGTTTAGTTCATAGCTTGATGTCTTACAGTTCATTGTTTACCTTGTTTGTCTGTACCGATTTGATGTGAAAAACAAATATAAAGAAAAACAGTTCTGCAAAGCTTTGTATAATTGCCAAAAAAAAGGCCAACATAATTGTCAATTTGTTGTGTTTTCCTACTATGACCGATTGGTGATTTGTGAATTCAGAATGTTTGTTCTGGGCTTTCTAATAGGCACACATATGCTCTACTAGGGATGCAATTGCTTGTCAAATGTGATCATTGAACTATAGACATAATCAGCATGGAGTTATGTATTTTGAAATGGAAAATCCATCATTTACTCTAATTCAACATCATCTGGTTTAGATTACATCAATCTTGCTGTTAGCATTTCAGTAGCAGCCTATTGTGGCTTATGGTAAATCTCAACAGTCATGCTGCCAGTATTGGTTAAGAAATACTCTACATCTTAATTTCCTTTTGTTGCTGCATCTTCTCGTATTGCCCAATAAGTTACTTACATTATTGCTCTTTAAGTATTCCTTTTCTGTCATATACACATGTTTCATCTTTGCTCAGCTTCAAGCATCTTCAACTGCAATCATCATTCAGAGATATCATGATTGATCTCAGAACAAATGCAACTAATATATCACTTGGTAATCATGTCACAGTTCTATATCCTCATGACTCATATCCTTGATGGTGTTTAATTATTGTGTTCTGACATGTTCTGCAAAGGTTTGTGGAGTTGCCAAAAACAGGG
Organism: Alopecurus myosuroides; assembly: GCA_028641055.1. Taxonomy (NCBI): domain Eukaryota; kingdom Viridiplantae; phylum Streptophyta; class Magnoliopsida; order Poales; family Poaceae; genus Alopecurus; species Alopecurus myosuroides. The sequence continues at coordinate 4,826 of JAPCYS010001444.1, read as the reverse complement.
AACAGAGTTGCCATTTTGTCGTGCTTTCCTACTATGATCAATTGGTGATTTGTGAATTCAGGATATTTTGTTCTGGGCTTCCTGATAGGCACATATATGCAGTACTAGGGGAACTCCAATTACTTGTCGAATGTGATCTCATTGAACAATGGACATAATCAGCATGTAGTTTATTTTGAAATGGCAAATTCATTGTCTACTCTAGTCCAACTTCATTTGGTTTAGATTACAATCAATCTTGCTGTTAGCAGTTCTATAGCAGCCTATTGTGGCTTATGGTAATTTCAACAGTTCATGCTGAGAGTATTCGTTAAGAAACACTGTACAACTTAATTTCCTTATGTTGCTGCATCTTCTGGTATTGCACAATAATTGCGGCCTGTTACATTATTGCCATTTTAATCTTCCTTTTCTGCAGTACACATACATTTCATCCTTGTACTTGTAGATCCATGGACCTAGTCGACCTGTGTTTAGTTCATAGCTTGATGTCTTACAGTTTATTGTTTACCTTGTTTGTTTGTACCGATTTGATGTGAAAAACAAAGATAAAGAAAAATAGTTCTGCAAAGCTTTGTATAATTGCCAAAATAGGCGAACATAATTGTCAATTTGTTGTGTTTTCCTGCTATGACCAATTGGTGATTTGTGAATTCAGCATGTTTGTTCTGGGCTTTCTAATAGACACACATATGCTGTACTAGGGTAATTCAATTGCTTGTCAAATGTGATTTCATTGAACAATGGACATTCAAATGTGATTTCATTGAACAATGGACATAATCAGCATTATAGTCAACTTCATCGGGTTTAGATTACATCAATCTTGCTGTTAGCAGTTCAGTAGCAGCCTATTGTGGCTTATGGCAACTCTCAACAGTTCATGCTGGGCAGTATTGGAAAAGAAACACTCTACATCTTAATTTCCTTGTGTTGCTGCATCTTCTTGTATTGCCCAATAATTGCTGGTTAGTTGCATTATTGCTCTTTTAGTCTTCCTTTTCTGTCATATACACACATTTCATCTTTGCTCAGCTTCAAGCATCTTGCACTGCAATCATCATTCAGAGATACCATGGTTGATCTCAGAACAAATGCATGTAATATATCACTTGCTAATCATGTCACTGTTATATATCCTCATGACTCATATCCTTAATGGTGTTTCATTATTGTGTTCTGACATGTTCTGCGAAGGTTTGTGTAGTGGCCAAAAACAGGGAACAGAGTGTCTTGCTTTCCTACTACGATCAATTAGCGATTTGTGAATTCAGGATATTTTGTTCTGGGCTTTCTAATAGGCACACACATATGCAGTACTAGGGGAACTCCAATTGCTTGTCGAATGTGATCTCATTGAACAATGGAAGTAATCAGCATGTAGTTCTGTATTTTGAAATGCCAAATTCATTGTCTACTCTAGTCCAACTTCATTCTATTTAGATTACAATCAATCTTGCTGTTAGCACTTCAATAGCAGCCTATTGTGGCATATTGTAAATTTCAACAGTTCATGCTGACAGTATTGGTTAAGGAACACTGTAAATCTTAATTTCCTTATGTTGCTGCATCTTCTGGTATTGCCCAATAATTGCGGCTTGTTACAGTATTGCCATTTTAATCTTCCTTTTCTGCAGTATACATACATTTCATCCTTGCTCAGCTTCAAGCCTCTTTAAACTGTAATCGTCATTCAAAGTTATCATGCTTGATCTCGAACAAAGGCAATTAATGTATCACTTGCTAATCATGTTGGATTATGTCCTATGTCCTCATGACTCGTATCCTGGATGGTGTTTCATTATTGTGATCTGACATGTTTTGTATCAGACTAGCTGCTGTACTTTCTTCATTCCGTTTATTGATTGCACAATTTTCGTCTGGATAGAGGCCAACTTAATTTCGCTGCCAATAATGGCAAATAAGGAATGATGTTATTTTCATGTTCTTTTTGCATTCTATTCATTGCATAGCCGACTAAACTAGTGAGCAGTTGGTTTAAAACATTACCAGGTTGAGCTTGTTGTTTTCCTTTTCTATTACTACCTCTTTTGGCTGACATTGATATCCAGGAAGCTCTTCACCTGCTGAATCATGTATTTATTTACCTCTCATTTACTGGCCCAGTTCAATTACTTGATGTCTGCTGTAACATCCCAAGTATGAAAAACAACCCTACAATGTTTGCCTTTTGTTTAAATTTAGTTTGCATCATTCCATCATGAGTTTTGCATTTGTTTTCAATTGTTTTCCATTTGAATTTCAACCCAAATTTCAAATCCTTGTTTCATACTTGTTCTGTTACAATTTTTTTTTCAAATGAAACTTTCAAATCAAACCATTCAATTGCTTCCAAAAAACTTGAATTCTCACATAATTAATTTGCCTAATTTTCAATATTTCCATTAATACCAAAATCCAATCAATTTCGGTTGAATTACAAACAGCAACAAAATTTAAAAAGTTTGAAAAATAAAAGTTTGCACAACTGGGTTTTTGCAATAAATAACTAATAAAAATTATCACCAAAATTTTTTCCACCCCAACACCCTATCCTTTTCCCTCTTTTCTTCCTACACAAAAAATAGGGTGAAAAAAAAATAGAAACAGAAAGCAAAAACAAAAAAAAGGGGGGAGGGCAGGCCAGCCCAATTGGGCTGAGCCCACCACATCCCCACGAAGCCCAGGCGCACGACCCCCTGTCGTCTTCTTCCTCTGTATGGAGACAGAGGAGGGGAGGCTCCCCCACCGAGCGGAGCTCGCCCTGCTCCACCTCCCCTATTTCTACCCCCTCTCCCATCCGAAACCCTAGCTCTCCTCTCCCTCTTCCTCCTCAAGCCGCTGCCACCCTCTCCCTTTTCCTCTCCCCTTCCCTGTCGAATTCCCGGAGCTTTTCTGAACCTCTGTACCACCTCCATGGCCGGAGGTTGAAGCTCCACTCGCCGTCGCCCTAGGCCACCTCGACGCCTGTTGACCCCGGGAACGGAACCGGGAGGGTTCCCTCTCCCCTTTTGCCGAAGGGAGCGAGGCCGGAGGACGCCTACACCACGCGCGCCGTCGAGCTCCTCGCCGCCGTCGAGCGCCTCACCGCCTCTCCTTCTCTGTCGCTGCGCCACCGTCTACTGCTTCCTCGACATCCGAGGTGAGCACGCCCTGTCGCCCCTCTCCCTCTCCCCTCTGCCCCGCGGGCGAGCGCCCAGCGCGGCGCGCCCACGCCGGCAGCGGCGCTGCAGGTCGCCGTCCGACGTCTCCCTCCCGATCGGGTGCAGTTAACTGAACTTCGTTCAGTTTCGACAGTAGCCGGGAGCCCTACCTCAAAACCCTGCGCTCCCTATTCTAATCAAAACCCGAGCAGCAGCCCACTGGTAGCGTCCCGTGCGCGCGCGCTGGAGATCCTGGGTTCGGTTCCCCCGCGCGGGATTAAAACCCACTTTTTATTTTTCTTTTACAGATCCAGATCTGAAAAGATCTTCACAACCAGACCCCTCCGAATTTTCAACCAAGCCCCTCTGGATATTTTCTAAGTCCCTGGTTATTTTAATAAACCATAAAAATGCTTAAAACTTTGTAATTTAATAACTTTTGCTAGGAAACTCAAATTGCAAAACTTTCAACATGAAAACCACTCCATTTTAAATTATCTACACTAATATCAACTTTATTTCTGTTTTTGAATAATTGAAAATGCTGAAAACATTTATTACTTGTAAAATGCTTTAAATATTGCAAAATTCATAACTTGGGCATAAAAATTCCAAATTCAACAAATAAAATATGTTTTCCATACCAAATTAAATTCTCTACATGTTAAAACCATTTGCATACTGTTTTGAACATTTCAAATGGTTTCAAAAATTCGAATTCAAACAACTCTCTCAAATTTGGTCAAATTCATAACTAATTCAAATTTAATTCAAACGGCACATGTCAAATATGTTTTCCATGCAAAATTGAACAAGCTTTCCAAATATAAACTTTTTTTACTGTTTTGAATATTTTAAATTGGTGAAATATTTAAATCCTTGTTTAATTCATTTAAAATAGCTAAATTAATAACTTGGTCAAACTAAATTCTTTTTGAACATATGAAATATGTTTTCCATTCAATTTTTCATGTAGTTTGCAAATATCAACTTTGTGTTCTGTTTTAAATAAATTAAATTGCTGAAAACAACTGTTTCTTAATTAATGCATTTAAAATTGCCAAATTAATAACTTGCTCATTTTAAATCCTTTTTCAACAAATGAAATATGTATTCCATCTAAAATTTTGTGTTCTTTCCAAATATAAATTTTGTTATCTGTTTTGAACAATTAAAATGGGTGAAAACAATGAATGGTTGTGTAACTCATTTAAGAAGCCAAATTTCATAACTTAATAAATAAAATTTCAAACTTGGTAAACATCATTTCAAATTGAAGCTATTGTTGTTTTCTTATTGTTTTCCTCATCCATGCATCATTCTAATCAACTTTCACATGATGGTTATTTGTAGATCACTTAATTCAACTTTAATTCTTGGGCCTTTCTATATGCAACCCAAATTGCATATGGGCCCATTTAAATATGTTACCATGTCAACTAGCTTATCTTTTATGCCTCAATTAAATTGTCATGCATCATCCCATGATTGTGCATTATGCCATGTTGTTGATTGTTTGTCTCCTTGTGTTTTTTGTTTGCTTCTTCTCGAATAGACGACGACGTTGAGACAGACGAGGTTTACGACACTACTTCAGAGGAGTTAGCCCAGTACCAGGCTACTGAGTTTGCAGGCAAGTATTCACTCACATGAACCATTGTGTCCTTCCACACTGGATATCGA
>JAPCYS010001206.1:0-18862 GCA_028641055.1 Alopecurus myosuroides | reverse complement strand
TTGTACTAACCTTCCTCGTAAAAAATACTTGATTGATTATAATATTGGGCCTTTTCATTTTGACTTGTCTTGAGGGTTATTGCCTTGAGCTGTGAAATTGAGAGCATAGATACGCATATTCATAATAAGCGTACATGGTCATATATAAAAAAAACATGTTCCTATGTGTGGCAAAAATATAGTGAAACCCTTGATTTTCATGGGAGCATAACTTGGTGATGAAATTAATGGCTAAACAAAAAATTAGTCACCAAACTAGAATCTCTAGAGTACCCTTAGGTAAAATAGTGCTATGATGAACTTAGAGGAATAACACATGAACTCAGAGCCCTAGCACGAAATACTCACAAATCTCAAAATCAAAGGTCTAACGAGGGAGAAAGAGGGGATTTGCGAGGAAAAGACCAAAAACATACCCGAGGACGACATCCCTGTCCTAACTTAGCGTAGGATGCACCTAGGAGGCCAAAGGTGGGTAGATGCCCCAGGAGCACCAACAATGAACGGAAGCACCTCCAATATTCCACCAATGGAAAATATCAATTCCGAGATTTGTTCGGATCAAAGGGTTGTTCAAATTATAATTTTTTTCAAATTTGAAATTTGTTCATATGCCAATAATATTCAATTTTTATGAGTTCATATTTAAAAAAAAAAATCAAAAAAGCGTTCAGATTTTCTAAATCATATTCAGATTAAAAAACAGATCTTAAAAAGCATAAAAAAACTGTACTGTATTTACTAGGATGCTTTTGGAGCGGCCCATAAAGCTACTGCTGCAGCCGGCCAAGCTAATTTGCGCCCCCAGCAAGCGCTGTATAGGCGATCCCGTGTTGGGCTCAATTTTTTTGTTCTCTTTTTCATGCAGCCGGACTTTAGAAATTGACGGGGCCTTTGGCCTCGGACTTGTTCATCTGAGTTGTTTTCATGTCGGCTGGGAGTGAGTATTTAGCATAAAACCACCACATTAGAGCAAAATGTTCGAAAAACCACCACTTTGCTGCTAGATCGCAAAAAACCACCAGTTCAGTGCTAAGCCATTCCAAATCGAACCAAATCTCGATTGACCTTCGATTGACACCGATTCAGACATGTGGGGCCCACCACTTTGATGATGTGGAGGCGCGCGGACATGTCCGTTACTTCTCTGTTTGCTGTCCGTTACGTTAGTCGCGTTAGGACAAGTTGGCGCGGGCCCGTCGTCGTCTCAGTCCCCTCCCCCCACTCGTACTCACTGTCCGACGTCGAGCTCCATTCGCTGCCCCGTTGCGCCGCCACCGAGACATCGCCGCGATGAGGACATCGCCGGGACCGAGCGCCGCCGCAATGCCTAGCTGGGACGACGAGTGGGTGACCCCATCGCTGCTATCGGTAAGTTCCCCATTCTAGGGTTAGGGTTAGGGTTTGCAGTGAGTTGATTTGGGATTTTTTGGACTGTGGTCGATTTGGTGAGTAATTTTTGATTTCTGTTGAAATTTCTGTTTGTTTAGGACGTGGTTGACATGGATTTCACCCCACCAACTTGTGATGATCCATCAATCCACGGTTTGGCCGAGGATTCATCCCTTCTCTGCCACGTGCACAATTTGAAGCCGCAGAAGTGCGTTGCATTTGCTGGGACTGACACTGGCAGGCGTTTCTACATGTGCTCAGTGGTTAATGTGAGTTTGTAGTGTTCATACCTTGCTAATTAATTTCTGTTAACTGTTCTGAATTAACAGGAGCAGTGAAGTGTTCATTGCAGTACCTAGTTAATTTATGTAGATAGTTCATTGCAGTAGTTAATTTCTGTTGTGATAGCTCTTTGCAGTAGCTGTTAGTAGTTATAAAAATTTCTGTTAAATTTTGGAATTTGCAGTAAAGACATATTTATTCAGATAGTAAATTTTGTAATTCAGATAGTAATTTTTATTCAGATAGTTATAAAAATTTGTGTTCAATGTAGATAGTGAGGTTATAAATGTAGTGCTCATCATCATATAGTTGCAGTTGTTGCTTTATTTAGATAGTGAGGTTATAATAATTTTCTTGCTTTATTTAGATAGTTGCAGTAGCTTTTTCATTTGTATTTTTGTTGCTCTGTTTTCTGATAGTTATAATAATTTTGCTGCTTTGAAAAGATAGTTGCAGTAGCATTACTTGCTTGCTCTGTTTTCTAGGTACTGTATTACTTGTTACATATATAGTTGAACTAGCAGTAGTTACTTCTTTACTCTGTTTTCTGAATATATGTGTAATTTTGCTTAGTTACCTTGGTGTTTGTAGGATGTGGAAAATTGTGGGTTTGTTGCTTGGTTAGATGGAGAGGAGTGGCCAGCAGCTTTGCAGAATTCTCTTGCTAAACTGTGGGGCATGTATGATGATGCCAACAGTGCTAGGATAGATGAGAAGATCTTGCATGGGGAGATGATTAAGCAACTGCCTGATGAGAAGAAAAGGGTTGAAAAGGATTACAATTCTCTCTGTGCTGATGTGAAGAAGTTCATGATTGATACAGAGAATAGGATGCTTCAGGACAACTACAAGAAAATAATGGAAAATAATGAGGAGTCTTTGGAGGAATTGAAGAAGGAAGTGAAAGTGCTGAAGAAAGAAATTGTGGAGCTGAAGAATATCCAGAGAAGTCAAGCATCTGTGATGAAGGGAAAGGAGAAGACTTGGGGTGAAGAAAAAGATGGTCTAAAGGAAGAGAAGAAAAAGCTGGAGTACATGCTTTTTGACCTTCTGAAAGTGAGTGAGAGTAGCAAGGAAAAGTTGAAGAGAATCAAGGCTATTTGTGAGGAGTGATGTTTTAGAAAATTTGGTGCTGTGATGTTTAAGCAATCCTGTGAACTTGTTAGTTGAGATATTGGTGTTTCTGTAATGGTTGAACCTCTGTTTCTGTAATGCTTGAACCTCTGTCTAAGCAATGTTTTATGCTCCTCCAGATTTGAACTAAGTAATTTGAATATGTTTATGTCATTGTTGTCTAAACTATATTTGTGTACTGCTTGTATATTATAACTAATCTTTTATTTAGGTGTTGTATAATTTGTAAGATTTTTGGAGAATTGTATAAGTGAACAATTAGGATTGAACAATCTATAAGTGAACCTAAAGGATAGAATCTAAGGGCTAGAAAGTGTTGTCGAGGACCCCGATGATCATCGACAACCCTAAAGGATAGCATCTAAGGGTTAGAATGTGTTGTCGAGGACCCCGATGATCATCGACAACCCTAAAGGATAGCATCTAAAGGTTAGAATGTGTTGTCGAGGACCCCGATGATCATCGACAACCCTAAAGGATAGAATCTAAGGGCTAGAAAGTGTTGTCGAGGACCCCGATGATCATCGACAACCCTAAAGGATAGAATCTAAGGGCTAGAAAGTGTTGTCGAGGACCCCGATGATCATCGACAACCCTAAAGGATAGCATCTAAGGGTTAGAAAGTGTTGTCGAGGACCCCGATGATCATCGACAACCCTAAAGGATAGAATCTAAGGGCTAGAAAGTGTTGTCGAGGACCCCGATGATCATCGACAACCCTAAAGGGTAGCATCTAAGGGTTAGAAAGTGTTGTCGAGGACCCCAATGATCATCGACAACCCTAAAGCATACAAACCATACAAAGCATACAAACCATAGAAACATAGTCTCAAACATATTGCAGAAATTCATTAGATACATAGTCTCAAACCATACAAATCATACAAACCATGGAAACATAGTCTCAAACATATTTCTGAAATTGTTTACAAACATAGTGTCAAACCATAGAAAGCATAACATAGTCTCAAACCATACAAACCATAACATAGTCTCAAACCATACAAACCATACAAACATAGTTTCATTACATAGGTTTCATCACATAAATCAAAGCATAACATAGTCTCAAACCATACAAACCATAACATAGTCTCAAACCATACAAACCATACAAACATAGTTTCATTACATAGGTTTCATCACATAAATCAAAGCATCACAAGCAGCACTCAAACCATACAAAGCAATAGTATCAGAGTCTGATCATGGTTGTGTTCCTGCCTTTCTGTATGAGCTGGCCTTGCCTGCACTAAGGTAACTCTGCATTCTGCCTATTTTTTTGCTGGTCCTGGAGCTTACTCTCCTAGTTGCAGACCCACTAGCACCAGCATCACAAGCAGCAGCACTCCTAGGTGCAGACCCACTAGCACCAGCATCACAAGCAGCAGCACTCCTAGGTGCAGTAAAAGGTCTTGGGCCTGCTGGTTTTGAAGTTGTATGGCCACTCTTTCCTGTAGAAGCAGTTGGGGCAGATGATGCAACTGGAGGTGCACTCTTTGATGTACAAGCAGTTGGGGCTGGAGCTGTAGGTGGCTTAGAAGCAGATGATGTAGCTGTAGGTGCATTTTCTGCAAGCCTTGGCTATTAACAGGAATATAACAGAGTAAGTTAGGTGTTCATGTGACTACAACAGTGATGGCTACAAGATAGAATGCAACAAGAGAGAATTACCTGGTGCTTTTCTTTCCTGAGCTGCAGTTCTGGCCTCAATCTTTGAGGACAGTAGTCATATCTATGGCCTATTTGCTTGCAGTTACCACAAGTGATGCTGGCCATCCTGGAACTATCTCTAGGTTTAGGAGGCTCAAATTCCCCTCTTCTCCTAACAGTTTGTTTTCTTCCAGCTGCAATCTTGAAGACAGGTGGATCAATATCAGGACTATTTGTTTTAGGCCAATCATCAGGACCAGGGACAGGGTAGATGACATTTCTAAAAGCCTCTTTGTACATTGGTTTTTAAAAAAAGTCATGCACATAGTCCTCTGCCTGCTGTTTTATCTTGCTTATCACAGAGATAGCATGATTGCAAGGAATGCCTGTTACATCCCACACTCTGCATCCACATGTTCTAGCTCTCAAATCCACTGCATGTTTGGCAGGCCCATTGGTGCTAACTTGCCACAGCCCCAAATCAGCATTCTTTGCCTTGCATGTTCTAGAAATTTTTTTGGCCTCTTCTAATTTCTCAGAGTAAAAAGGAGTGATTTCCCATCTTGTGTACTCTGCTTTCTCTCTTGTTCCACTGTATTTTACCATTAGCTTATCTTTTATACCATCAATCATTGTCTGGATGGGCTTGTTCCTGACATCTAGAATCATTTTGTTGAACACTTCACTGAGGTTGTTAACAACAAGATCTGTCTTGCAATTAGTGTCAAAGGCATGTCTAGCCCAAGCTTCTACTGGAATTTGCATCATCCAGTTGTATGCTTCCTCACAGTCAACTCTGAGAGCTTCCATTGCTTTATCAAAACCACTCTTAGTGTATGCATAGCTTGCACCAAACAAATGCATGTTGAGTTCTTCTCCTTTAAAACCAGCCTTCTGAAAATTAGCATATATATGCCTCACACAGTATCTACTTGGAGAGTTGGGGAACACCTTAGCTATAGCCTTCAACAAACCCTACACAAATAATTGTACATTGATTTACTATTGGCTTGCAAAGTAAATTTAACTTAATTGAACTAAATTTGTAGCAGTACTCACTAACCTTTTGCCTATCTTATATAATGGTGTAATTACCAAATTTACCAGACTGACCAATGCAATATCTTAGCTGGGTTAGAAACCACATCCAGCTAGCTGTGTCTTCATGATGAACCACTCCAAAAGCAATTGGAAAAATGTTATTATTCCCATCTCTTCCAGTTGCAGCAAGGATTTGTTGTCCAGTAGCTAATTTGATAAAGCAACCATCCAGTCCTACAACATTTCATCTATAATAAGTAAAACTCTTCTATTGTACAAAGTAAACTATAACAACTAAAAATCTTATAGTGTTGAAAGCAAGCTATAATAAATAAAACTCTTATAGTCTACAAAGCAAGCTACATTATTTATATTTACCTAGAAATGGTCTGTATCCATTAAGAAATCCTTCTTTAGAAGCATTCAGACAAATAAAAAGCCCATGGAATCTTGGATTATTACTAGGATGAGTTAACACCTCCTTGGTAGTAACAATACATCTACTGCCTGGATTTGTATCCAATATAGCTTGCAAATAATCTCTGAGCCTTTTATATTGTTTATGGTGATCACCTATAACAGCCTGAAAAGCCTTTCTCCTAGCTCTGTAAGCCTTGGTCCTAGGCACCTCAATCCCAAATTTTTGCTTGGCATTGTCAATCAATGTGTCCACTGTGGTGTTAGGATTCGCTCTTAGGGCTTGCTCAGACTGAAAAGCTAACCAGTCAATACTAACCTTGGTGTTCTCTCCAAGGGGAATGCAAGTGTGCATGCCTTCCATTTTTCTGATGCAAAATGTTTTTTCATTGGCAATTATGGATGCAGTCATGAAAAATGGACAGTTGGGTTGACTACATTGCACAATTATCCTGTCACTACAATTTCTATGGTACTTAAAATCCCTAAGTTGAGAAATGTGGTAATTCCTAAGAGCCACTCTAAATTGATAAACATCTTTGAAACACATCTTGATGCACAACTGTTGGTCTGCATCTGCCCTGCTAGGATCATACCACTGTCTCTTCTTGACTGGCAACAACCTCCTTTTCTGTCCACTAGGCAGAACAAATGGTGCTACAAATCCATCATCATCACTGGCACACACCTCATCTGTGCTGCTATACTCATCACATGAGGGCACAAAATTATACCCCAATTCTTCCTTCAATTCATGGTGGCACATGCTAGTAGGACCATCCCTCCCTACCAAATTCTCCTCTGCAATTAAATCATCTTCAGACACCTCCTCTTCTTCTGACTCCTCCTCTTCTGAATAAATTTCTTCCACATCAGTGTCCCCTTCAATGTGGAAGTCAGGATCATCTTTTTGCTTCTTCAGTTCCCTGAGTTGCTCTTCAATGGCATCATCTTCAACAGATAATTTCCTCTTCCCCTTGATTTTATTCTGCAATGCAATCTCAGCAGGTATGTTGGCCTTAAATGGAGCATCATCATCAGAGCAATCAATAGCAGTAACATCTATGGGCTGGCCAGAATTGAAACTAGCATTGGCATTGGAACTATGTTGTGTTCCATAACATATTGACTCTGAGTAGTCAACAGCTACAGGAAACAGTCCTAAGTCCTCATCAATATCCATGAACTCTTCTTCTTCATCCATGTTCAGACCTAGAGGTAATTCTGATCTATATTTCCTGACAGTCAAGGTAACCATCTTCTCCTCCTCATATAAATCCAACATCTTTTTCATCTTTGACAAACTATACAGAGCTTCCATTCCTTCTAACCCCTTTCCCCTTTCTGACACAAAATATAATGTATCCAGACAATCATACCCATGCCCTTGGATTTGAGATATCAGGTTATGGATAGTGATATCAGATTTGCACATACTCACATCCAAACTCTCCTCTCCATTAGCAAAACTATAACATATATGCCATATTTCATCATCCAAGCTGTAAAATAAATTAAGATTTGTATTAAATCTCTGAAAATGAACCAGCTATTATTCAGTTATACAGCAAATATTTCACAAGTACAATCTCTGCAACTGAACCAGATATTATTCAGTATAGCTATTATTCAGTTATACAACACCTCATAATAATTGGTTATACTACTAATAATTCACAAGTAAAGCATTACAAATTGAATAACAGAGACAAATTACTTAATCCAGTAAGCCTATACCTAAATCTAATTATAATCAATTTGCTGAGATGCTCATCTGATGACAAGAACAGGACAGAAAATTTAGCCGTAGCCGTATGTGGAATCGAAAATTGTACAGCCAAAATTATACAGGACGTAGCTTACTTAGGTGTGTATGGAGATGTCTCCTGCGATGGAATAAGCGCCATCGACGGCGCCGCCGCCGCCGCTACTGAATGCCCAGGCGACACCGCACCTGCGAGGCCGCCCTGCTTGCTGCTCCCTCGAGGTGGTTCAGATAGAAGGACGCAGTCCTCCTCTGGAGAAGGCACCCCTGATGGAATCAAGGCAAGCGACGCCGCCGCCGCCTCCGCCACGGAATCAGCAGGCGCATCTGCAGTACCTCGATGCGGGCCACCTAGGTCTCCGCCGCCACCTGGGTCTCCGCTGCCACCTGGGTCTCCGCCGCCACCTGGGTCGCCAACGAGAGGTGCGCATACAAGAGGTTCGCCGCCGGCGGGGCTACCGGCCGCCATTGCTAGACAGGGGAAGAGCAGCGAGTGGGGAATGGAATACCTAGCGCCAACTTGTCCTAACGCGACTAACGTAACGGACAGCAAACAGAGAAGTAACGGACATGTCCGCGCGCCTCCACGTCATCAAAGTGGTGGGTCCCACATGTCTGAATCGGTGTCAATCGAAGGTCAATCGAGATTTGGTTCGATTTGGAATGGCTTAGCACTGAACTGGTGGTTTTTTGCGATCTAGCAATAAAGTGGTGGTTTTTCGAACATTTTGCTCTAATGTGGTGGTTTTATGCTAAATACTCGCTGGGATTTTCTTTTACAGAATCTTGCAGCTGGGTATTACAAGTATATATATAAGACAGTCTGTATTCATTCGAAGGTACCATAAAAGAGCTTCAGGATTAATATATATAGTGACCTACCGTTCAGATACGTCACGTCAAAATGTCAACACAAGTTTTTTTTTATCTCAACTTGAATGTCATTACAAAGTTATTCTTCTTATGTCAGTCGGGAAACCTTCTTGACATCATGTCAGTTGGGCATCAGTTTGTCTTCCATGGCGCAAATTGTCCCGTAAAGAAACGGTCGATCTCCATTCATCAACCACACCATCGATCTGTTGCAAAGCTGTATTCGGGGAAATAGAGTTTGTTTGTGGAGCTCATTGGTCACAGAAGCATCATCAGTTCGTTGTACAGCGTTCCTTGTTCCACGAACCTAGAGGGGGGTTGGCTCAGTGGACAATAGAAGATGTTGCTACCAGCAAGTACAGCCGGGCAGCAGCCACTTGGGCACTTTGTTTTAACGATCCCAACAGAGCCAGTTGGCCAGTTAGTTTGGCTTATGTTAGACCATTTCGTCTTGGAATTACAATACCTTTGCCGTTTTGAGTTGACACGCCGGGCCTATCAGGTCGAGAATCCCTCATCGTGCAGTTGTACGGTACCAATTGCTATCCTACCTTGTCTTTTTTATTTTATTTTATCAAACCTCGTTCTTTGTACCATATGTGTATCATTTAATATGATTACGCTTTTGATTTTGAGATGTTTTTGCCGACAGCGAGAAAATAGTGGTAGCTTTTTTAATCTCGAAACTCCTCAATTCAAGTTGTTTATATCTACATCGTACTAAATGTTTTTAAAAATTCTATTAAACTTGTGCTGAAATATTCTCAATTCATGTAAATATACATACCTTGTACTCCCTCCGTATAAAATTAATCGTTGTGTATTCGTGTATGATGGATCATTTGCATAGGGATGCTCGAATAAACAGAATTTTGATCAGTATAGTCCTTCCGTACTTATTTTGTGACCAAACTTTCCATTTAACTGATACTCAACAATTTAAAAATAATCATCTACAAACACAGTTGGTGCTTGTAGAGCTATTATCCCCCAACTTAAAAATGGTGTTGCTAAAACTATTTTCTCAGTAATTTCAGGATTAATATATATAGTGACCTACCACTCCTTCTGTTCATGTGTACCGTTCAGATACATCACGTCAAAATGTCAACACAATTTTGTTTATCTCAACTTGAATGTCATTACAAGTTATTCTTCATATGTCAGCTGGGAAACCTTGTTGACATCATGTCAGTTGGGCATCAGTTTTGTAAGACAATAAACACAATATTGGGGGAGGCCTCGACGCACATAGCGTGGGCTCCGGTTGCTCTTTATATATGCACAACAATGTTTACAATACATGTTAGAGTACGTATCCTATACGGTTACGTATTAGTCTGACAGCCCCCCTCAATCTCAACCATGGACATAGTGAGATTGCGTTTACACTCTTCAAACAACGGAAGAGGTAGGGGCTTAGTGAAAATATCTGCAAGTTGATCTTTGGAAGATACAAACCGAACCTGCAGAAGTTTCTGAGCAACCCTCTCACGAACAAAGTGAAAGTCAATTTCAATATGCTTCGTCCGTGCATGAAACACTGGATTGGATGACAGATAGGTAGCACCAATATTGTCACACCACAAGACAGGTGGGGACTGTTGCTGAACTCCAAGTTCCTTTAGCAACCCTTCAACCCAGATAACCTCAGCTGTAGCATTAGCAACTGCTTTATACTCTGCTTCAGTACTAGAGCGAGAGACAGTTGGTTGTTTTCGAGCACTCCATGCAACCAAATTGCCTCCATAGAACACAGCAAACCCCCCCGTGGATCGACGGTCATCCACATCACCAGCCCAATCAGCATCAGAAAAGGCTGAGATAGCTGTCGAGGTGGAGGGGCGAAGAAGCAAACCATGGTCAATAGTATGCTTCACATACCGAAGGATGCGTTTGACAGCCATAAGATGATCTTCAGTTGGGGCATGCAAAAACTGACAAACACGATTTACCGCAAACGAGATGTCAGGCCGAGTCAAGGTGAGGTATTGAAGCCCTCCAACAATACTCCTATAATCAGTAGCATCATCAGCCCCAAGAGGAGAACTATCTGCATGAAAAAGTTTGGTGGTTGCCGACATGGGAGTGGTCGCAATATTGCTTTTAAGAAGACCAGCTCGTGTGAGTAAATCAGTAGCATATTTCCGTTGAGTAATACTGAGACCACGAGAACACCGTGCAACTTCCAATCCAAGGAAGTAGTGAAGAGGGCCAAGATCTTTGACTGCAAACTCTTGGCGAAGACCACTAACCAGACGATCAACTGCATGTGACAGAGAGCTGAGTACAATGATGTCGTCAACATAGACCAGAAGATACATAGTCACATCAGGCTGGTGAAGAATAAATAGAGATGTGTCAGCGGTGGACGGAGAGAACCCATGCTGACGAAGAACAGCTCCCAACCGAGCATGCCACGCTCGAGGTGCCTGTTTAAGACCATAGATGGCCTTATCCAGACGACAGAGATGATGAGGACGTGCAGGATCCTCAAATCCAGGGGGCTGTCTCATAAACACTTTCTCCTCGAGAATTCCATTAAGAAATGCATTCTGAATATCCAGCTGCCGAAGAAACCAACCACGAGAAACCGCAATAGAGAGCAACAGACGAATCGTTGTGGGCTTGACCACCGGACTGAACGTATCCTCATAATCCAACCCGTACCGTTGTTTGAATCCCTTGGCAACTAACCGAGCTTTGAAGCGCTCAATGTTACCATTAGCATGCCGCTTCACCTTGAATATCCACTTCGAATCAATGACATTGACACCAGGAGTGGGAGGAACAAGATGCCAGGTATTATTCTGAACCAAAGCTGAGTATTCTTGCTCCATAGCAGTTCTCCAATGAGGCACACCAAGAGCAGCACGAAAATGGCGAGGTTCGGCCATAGGATCAGAAGCCGCAGCGGACATGCATCGAGCAAGCCACGCGACAGTACCATCAGTCCGTTTCTTGGGTTGGCGAACACCGCGAGTGAGACGCGTGACAGGGCGCAGAAGATCCGGCGGAGGAGCAGTAGGTGCTGCAGGCGCAGATGGCGCAGACGATCCGGGCGCGGAACTCGAGGAGGATCCGCCTGGCGCTGTCCCAGCAGGGGAAACAGCCGGCGATGCGACAGCACCTGGCGCTGACGCGGCAGCACCTGGCGCGGTGGGCGATGTCGGGGATCCGGGCGCAGGCTCGGAGTCCGAGGCGGGACCCGCGGTGGACGACACGCGCACATGCGACGGCTCACAGGCGGGTGCATCCGGCTGGTGCAGTGGACCAGGTTCACGAACCGGGCCATGCATGGAGGAATGCATGCGATCGACGTCCCCCGTACGTGGCGCCGGAACCACGTGTGAAGACGGGGACTGAGCAGGCGATGAAGAGGGTTCCGTGAGCACTTCAAGACGTGCTCCTCGACCTGTACCTGCACCATGGTTAGGGAGCAAACTGGGGGCATGCGCAATATCATCAAATTGATCAAGCGAGGTGGAGGAAGGCGATGGTGAATGTGAAGATGTAGTGGAAGGCAAGTTAGAGAAGGGAAAAACATGCTCGTCAAAGACAACATCGCGGCTAATATAGACACGATTACTAGGAACATGTAGACACTTGTATCCCTTATGAATTGGACTATAACCCAGGAACACACATTTCTTGGATCGAAACTCTAACTTGTGTTTGTTGTACGGGCGAAGATTGGGCCAACAAGCGCACCCAAAGACTTTAAAGAAAGTGTAATCAGGAACTTCACCCAATAACCTCTCAAGTGGTGTTTTCATGTCAAGAACTCGAGTAGGCATACGGTTTATGAGAAAACAGGCTGTGATAAAGGCATCACTCCAATAGCAAAAAGGGAGAGATGCATGAGCAAGGAGAGTAACACCTGTTTCTACAATGTGTCGGTGCTTGCGCTCGGCACTACCATTCTGTTGGTGGGTGTGTGGACATGACATGCGATGAGTAATACCAAGTTTATGAAAGAACTCATTAAGTTTAATATACTCACCCCCCCAATCAGATTGAACATGTTTAATTTGATGCCCAAGAAGACGCTCTACATGAGCTTGGAACTGACGAAACACCTCAAAGACATCACTCTTGCGTTTGATCAAATAAAGCCATGTAAAACGACTATAAGAATCCACAAAGCTCACATAATACGTGTGTCCACTAATAGATGGTTGAGCAGGACCCCAAACATCAGAATAAATGAGTTCTAATGGAGAATTTATTACATGAGTGGAAATAGGAAACGGTAACTGATGACTCTTGCCCTGTTGACAGGCATCACAAACTGAGACTAGTTTATTGGACTCGGATGGTAACTGGTGATGACGAAGCACGTGTTGCACAACTTGAGTAGAGGGATGGCCTAATCGAGCATGCCACTGTGATGACGAAGTTTTAAGAGCGCTGAATGCTTGTTTGGTGGATGCGGCATCAAGGACATATAGGCCACCCCGGACACGCCCTCTAAGCAGAATGGCTCCCGTAAGTAGGTCCTTTACAAAAAGACTATTAGGATGGAATTCAATGAAAACACGATTATCAGAAGTAAAACGACGAACAGAAAGGAGATTTTTAGTGACCCTAGGGACATGCAACACGTGACGAAGATGAAGAGACCTAGATGATGATGTGGGGATTATAGCTTGACCAACATGAGAAATACGCATACCTTCCCCGTTGGCAGTGTGAACTTGCTCCATCCCCTGGTACGGCTCCTGCATTTGGAGCTTCTCCAACTGTCCAGTAAGGTGATCAGTGGCCCCGGTGTCGGCATACCAAGACGGATCCACCGGGAGAGTCGATGTATGCCCCTGCGGTGGCTGGTAGACATGATTAGCCTGGGCAAGTTGTCGTTCTAGAAAACGACCATCATTGCCTACGCCCAGAAAAGATTTCTGGAAGCGTTTGAAGCATCGAGCAGCCAGATGGCCTGGCTCATCGCAGAGCTGGCAGTGAGGGCGAGGTGCAGTGCCACGGCCATATGACGACCCCCCACCAGTCGAGGGTCGACTGCCAGATGTAGGGCGCGAGGGGGCACGGGTGGTCGATGGCGCGGTAGCAGGTGCTGTCGAAGGAGACCGGGGTGGTTTATAACCACCCGTCTTGGCAGCATGAGCAGAGTGCACGGCGCCAGCGACGGAAGAGCGGCGTCCCTCCTTGCGCTGTTCAGTAGAGAGTAGCCGAGCATATAGGTCGTGCGGGAGGATTGGAGTTTCACGATCCAATACCACTTCCGCAAGCGAGTCATATTCCTCATCGAGACCCTGAAGAACATGTGACACGAACTCCTCAGGCCGTAGGGGCTGACCAATCGAGGTAAGTGTGTCGGAGATCGTCTTGATCTTGTTGTAGTATGTAGCCATCGGGAGGTCCAGTTTCTTGGTCTCACGCAACTGATCGCGCAATTGCGTGGCGCGTGCGGAGGACTGACACGCGAAGGAGCTCTCGATGGTGATCCAAGCTTCGCGAGACGTCTTGGCAAACATGATCATGCTGCCCACCTCAATGGATGATGAGGCGAGAAAGGCGTTGAGAATTGCTTGGTCTTGCTGTACCCAGGCGGCATACGCCGGGTTGATGGCCTGCCCGGCGGGTGTAGTGCCCGACGCAGCGACAGGGACATGAGAGGCGGGACACGGGAAGGTGCCCTCGACATAGCCATGGAGAAGATGGCTCTGCAGCTGAGAGACCACTTGAGCACGCCAAAACAGATGATTGGCGGCACTCAGCTTGACGGTGATCTGGTTACCAAAGTGAATCGGGGCGGATGGCGTCGAGCCAGCCGTGAGCGGCAAGGCAGACGACGGGAGGAGACCCGCGATGGCTGTCGTGGATGATGCAGAAGAGCCCGCGGCGACCACGGCGCGGGAATCCATCACGGCGACGGCGGAAGGTGACGACGACGGCGGCGGAAGACGGCGGCGGCGGATGAATCGATCTAGGGTTTAGAGGACCGGTTAGGCTGATACCATGTAAGACAATAAACACAATATTGGGGGAGGCCTCGACGCACATAGCGTGGGCTCCGGTTGCTCTTTATATATGCACAACAATGTTTACAATACATGTTAGAGTACGTATCCTATACGGTTACGTATTAGTCTGACAAGTTTGTCTTCCATGGCGCAAGTCGTCCTGTAAAGAAACGGTCTCCATTCATCAACCACACCATCTGTTGCAAAGCTGTATTCGGGAAATAGAGTTGTTTGCGAAGCTCATTGGCCGCAGAAGCATCATCAGTTCGTTGTACAGTGTTCCTTGTTCCACGAACCTAGAGTGGGGTTGGTTCAGTGGACAATAGAAGATGTAGCTAGCAGCTAGCACAGCCGGGCAGCACAGCCACTTGGGCACTTTTGTTTTAACGATCCCAACAGGGCCAGTTGGCCAATTGGTTTGGCTTATGTTGTTAGACCATTTCGTCTTGGAATTACAATACCTTTTCCGTTTTGAGTTGACATGCCGGGCCTATCAGGTCGAGGATGCCGGGCCGGGGTTCCTCTTCGCAGGCTATAAAAGGCGTAGCAAGGAAAATTTAGAAGGCAACACTTAGCCGGATAAGAGAAGCCTACTAAGGTAGGAAGGAAAAAAAGAGAGCGAAGAAACCATGGCTGCCGACAACGCGGCCCTCAGTCCCAGTCTATCTCCTCTATTTCCCCACACACCCGGCAACCTTCGGTTAGTGTACATAACATCGCTCATTGTCGTGGGCGTGGTCGGCCTCTTCCTCCTGCATGTGTTGGGTTCCCTTCGCCGGCGGTCGAGCCACAAAGTCCTCCACGTGGTCGTATTGGGAGCTTACACGCTCTCCTACGCTTTGGCGAGCTACACCCTCGGGCTCATGCAAGAATCCACAGACTACTTCGGCGAGTTCCCGGTGTGGGCTGTGTGCCTGCTCATGCTCCTTGGTGGCACCGACAACCTCATGGCGTGCAAGCTCGACGACGTCGACAATTGGAAGACCTTCCACGTGAGGCACCTCTTAAAGGGGGCGCTGGTGGTGTACATCGTTGCGGCCTACACCAACCATGCGCCGGAATACAGGATGCCTCTCTGGGCAATCTTATCCGTCAACATCCTCCAGTCATGCATGAGGATCAATTCCATGAAGATGGCGAGCAAGTCCAACCTGCACGCCAAGAGTGTGAAACCAATCATCGACCACATGAAGGGTGACGACCAGAAGCAACGGTTCGACCCCGTAACCTTGGAAGGCTACAAGTATATCGTTAGTGGTGAGCATGGTCTTATTCCAAAAAAAACAAGTGGTGAGCAACCTGCAGAAGAAACGAAGATCACCACTGTGGAGAATATCTGGCAATGCAAGGGGAAACTATTTTGCCGCAAAAGGGGCATGAAGCTCAAGGACATCTGCCTCTCCATGGCTCTATCAAAAATGCTCAACCGAAGGTTTGCCGGCTTTAAGCTGGCTGAAGCCGGGCTCGGCAAAACCCATGACTTTGTGTTTAAGGGCCTACTCGTCGGGGACAAGGCGTGCGAGCGGACGTTCAGGGTCATCGAGATAGAGCTGGGTTTTGTATATGACTTGTACTACACGAGGTATCCTTACCTTTACAACAAGGTCCGCCACTTGGCCCTCGGCCTCCCAGTCGCCATGGTTATCTTCTGCTCATGGCTCACCTATGTGATCTTCCAGAAACACAAGGTAGCTGACAGCATCCCTCTATGCACCACTGTATACTTGATGTCCGTGGTCACATTCTTGGAGGCGTTCCAGTTGTACCTGCACGTGGCCTCAGATTGGTTCAAGGTGGCGTTGATCCGGAGCTACGTCACCAGGCCTGCCTGGCAAGGAAGTCTAATCTGGAGTAAGATTATCAGTCTTGCTTTGAGATTGAAGGCATTCCAAACATGGGAAAACAAGCTTGGGCAGTACTGTCTGCTCCGGAGTTACGACGGGACACGCCGCAGAAGTAATTTTATTCATTATGTGACATTGTGGCTGGTTGACAGGGCCAAAAAGGGGTGCAAGAGAGGGAAGCTTGTCAAGTTGTCCACACATGTGAAGGAAGCAGTCATTGCTTCTCTCGTCAGAAGCAAGGACGACTTGAAGAACGGCGTGTCAAGGTTGCCGCGAATCCCCACACAGCTATCATGGGCGTATGACGCTCGCGATGGGACAGTGACCCACACCATACTGGTATGGCACATCGCTACAACCATTTGCAAGCACGAGATTGATGTTGCAGTCTCCGTCATAGATAGCGATGTAGTAAACACAGCCTCCAGCTTGTCACAGTACTGTGCATACCTTGTGGCTTTTGCGCCAGACCTCCTCCCTGATCACAGCTTCGACTCGGCGTCCGTGCTCGATAAATCCATCGAAGATGCACGTTCCTGCCTTCAAGGCGCCAAGACGATGAAAGAAAAGTGTGAAAAACTTAAAGGTCTAAGCATCAGCCACATCAACATTGACGAGCCTCCACCTCCAGTACTCGTCGTCGAGGGCGCTCTGCTGGCGAGGCTGCTGACGAAGAAGATCCAAGACGGGTCTCTGCGGTGGAAAGTGCTCTCAGATTTCTGGGCAGATATGATGCTCTACATCGCGCCGTGTGACGACGCCAAGGCCCGGGCTCACCTTGAGGCCCTGCCAAGAGGAGGGGAGTTCATCACGCACCTGTGGGCACTGCTCACCCACGCCGGCGTGCTGAAGAATGAACCCATGCCGAAGAGTGAACCGAGTGAACCCATGCCGAACAGTGAACCGAGTGAACCCATGCCGAAGAGTGAACCGACTGGGTTAGATGCCGTCTGATTTCTGTGGCACTTCAACCAGTGCATATGTGTGCCTCTGAGACTACAATATGCTGCGTCACCAAAAACGTGCGACAGCAGTGGCTGAGCATTGTAGTTGCACAAGAGTTTATTGTTTTGCTTTTACATTTGTAATATGGTTAACGTTCTACTCTCAGCAAATGTTTATTGTCTATTCAAATTTACGCTTAACATGATATACGACGGTGCAAACAGGTTTCTAGGCAATCAATTCCCATCACAAACACAGGACAGCTCCTTGCACAAGGAATCTAGAACTAAGAACCTTCAGAGCGGAAATGGTTCTTAACCAAAGTCCCTAATCTATTATCTATCTATTATATACTAAAAGCAATATACGGAACTATAACGGAGGCACCACGTTAATCCACATAGGTTGTAAATATATAGTCCATTGATTTTGGTAGCGACGGGTCAGATTAAATTAAAAGATGGAAAAGTTACGTACAATATTAAACGGGTACAAACAAGTTTTTTTTGACACGTACAACCAACTCTGGCCCGTCATTGGAAAGAAAACAAATACCTAAGTCTCCGTTACTTAAAAAAAATTATGTCACATCCTACCACGTGCCCATGTTTAATGGAGTATATGGCCAAACCTGACTCGCAAAAACCCTCTCGGGACGTCGGCGGCCAGCTGCGACATTGCTCATATTTAATCCCGTGTGGTCAGATCTCAGATCCATGGGGAACTAGAGAACAAGTGCATCATCAGTTCGTGAACCTCTAACTATTGTTGCGCGTCGCCTCTGTTGGTTTTGATCGCGAGGAGTACACCGTGCAGTTATGATACATCGTTGATCTCATGCCATTGGAACTTTGGGAGCTGAGCGCGTCAAGGATTGCGACAAGCTGCTCGATTGAAGACAATCGGCGGTTCAACCAGAAGCAACTCTGCCACTTTAGAAGCCGATCCCGAAAATATGTAGGATGGAAATCTAGCTATGTTCCCGTATGTGTCTCGGAAGCTAGCTGGAAACCTAGAACAAGCTAGGCGGACCAAGTTAATGTCGGCTCACAGTTTTTTTTTTACAAAGTCGATGTTCGGGCGCACGTACGCTCCGCAGCTCATGCCGCCTATGAAGGCTCAACGTACTCAGCCTGTCTTTCATGGTTGCGGCCGGTCTTCCAGGTAAGCCAGTCAACCTTTCTTTGCATCAGATTTTATTCTGATTAAATATTAGTCATGTTTTTATATTCCTTGAGAAGCAACTAGCTGTGGTAAAAAAAAAATTTGTTTACACACATGCTTCTTATTGTTACAAAAAAAGTAGTAGAGTAAATGCTGGCAGCATCAATACATATTTACCTAAATTCCACATCCATAAATAATGCAACCAAAGCGATGGAATTTTCACTCCCCTGTCCCAACAAAGATGATACACACTTGCTAACATGCTTCTTAATTATTATTAGTTCGGTGTTAAAAAATAAGAATTAATATACTTTATTAGATATATATTATCCAATCATGTTCAATAAATATTATTTTTGTCTATAATC
>JAPCYS010001815.1:0-13199 GCA_028641055.1 Alopecurus myosuroides | reverse complement strand
CAGATCTAACCTGGTGTTGGGTTGGGAGGCGTATCCTGCCACTCAGCATAAGAAGCAAATCCCTTTGCCCGTATTCAGCTAAACTTACAAATGAGATGAGGTAATCTGTAGATAATATGAGTGAGGACAATCTAGTGAAATTCGTAAATAAGCTAATCAGTGAGTCCAAAGATGAGATCAGGATTATGGGCCTTTGCCCTTTCTCAAAGACGAAATTGGTTCCAGCGGTACATTTTCGGCTCTCTCTTTAATATTTAATTTTTCTTTGTCCATTATGCTCTTTTTTATAAGTCGTTTTATTTTCCCAGCTCGACTCGGATTGGTGGAAAACTGAGATCGAGCCTCCTAGTCCACCTGAAGAGGACCCGAAGGATGAAAAGGTGGATGTTCTTGATTCTTTAGGTCAACTCCATAACGAAATTGTTGACGCTACTTTGTCGCACGAGAATTTTTTTACTTCCAACCTAGATTAGATGGACCATGATGAAGAGAACCAGGGTGAGAAGAACCCGGAAGATGATATTCCGGAAGAGCGAGAGGAAGAGCCGGACTTCGAGCCCAAGAGGACCTGGAAAGAGATTGCAAAGGTTCCGATATCTCGCTTGTCTTCTTCTCAAAAGAAACTTCTCTCATCTTCCTGGAAAACCCAGGATAAAGATGAAGCTGCCTCTAAAAGCAGGAGGACCCGGAGCTCTGGCTCTCCTGAGATATCAGAGGATATATTACTTAGACGCTCTCCATGCCGTGTTCTCCACCAGCCTATTGAGCCGACTGCATCAAATCCCCAAGCTGGGGTTGAGAGAATAACAAGGGACCATTCTTTTGACACAACCCCCCCTCGCCTGATGCTTCTAGCATGAATATCCTAGGGGATTTTGTGATCAATCGTGGGTAACCTTCTTAAACATCGCTTCCTTTACCCTTTTTCTTTCTCGTTGTTTTGTATGTTTATATGTTACTGTTATTACTTTTTGCAGGGGCCAAGCTGTTCTCGTGGATGCGCCAGGTTCATCGATCCCAATCCATGTTGATACAGTATATCCTTAGGCCCCTATTCCTGATGCTGCTCAGATAGAGCCGAAAACTAGAGACTCGACTCTTGATCCGGCTTATCCACTATCCCAGGCTGCACAAGATGATGAATTCACTTTTCTTTCTGAGAAGGTGGTTGAAAAGGAAACTACATGTATCGTAGTTTCCAAGGTATCAACCGAGGTGAAGTCGGAGGTTCGTCAAGATAAGCTGAACCCGGATTCTCGGAAAAATTTGAACTTGTTTGGTGTTGTAACAATGGATAACTTGCTCAAAGAATATGAAACAAAAGTTTCCCAAAATTGTGACTGTGAAGCTGGTATTGTAGCCAGTATGACGTAAAATTATGCGGTATATCATTTTCTTATACCTTTTTATGTAGCCCCCAAACTCCTAGTCTATTGTCTTGCACAATGAGTTGGAGTTTGTATTCGTATATGTTTTTCTTTTGAATTCTGTAGCCTCCAAGTACTAGGTTGGATACTGGGGTAGTAATTTGGTACGTCAGTGTATGACTTTATCCAGTAAAACATGTATGATCAATAGCCCCATGTCTTAGCTTTGATCTTTGCCCACATCCTCTTGTATACTTTTTGCTTTTTGAACTATAGCCCGCAAGTGCCCAGTTGCATATGCCTGTAGCAACATGGAACTCACTTTTGCTTACTTTGCAGATAAATTGTCGAGTGAAGTCGGGCAAGAGATAAGTCGGCTTAAAGAAATACTAGAAACTGCCACCTACAAGAACCATAAGTTAGAATCTATGTTACGGAAAGAGATTGATATTCGTTCCAAAGCTGAAAATTTGGCAAATGATTGTCAAGTTTCTCTTCTGGCTGTTACCCAGAGCCTAGAAACTTTTCAATAATAGTTGTATGAAGCTAAGGAACATCAAAAGTATAAAGAGAATGTTGCTGAAGAACTGAAACAATTTTGGAAAGATTGTGGTCTATGCTTGATCCGATGAACAAAATAACATCAGCCTGCTTTGGTAAGCCGACTTTTTCCTGTTATTTTGTTGTTCGTAATAGTTTCATTCTTATGCAGTAACTAATGTGAACCTATGTTTATGTTTTTGAAAAATATAGGTCCTCTTCATGGCAACAACCGTCGGACCCCTCCAATCAAACTAAAACTGATTTACAACCTGGTTAAGCAGCTGTATCGTGGCACCGCTGTTTGTATTCAGGAGGTGCGGGATGGACACGGCCTCCAACCCAGCTTGGGGACACTCTAAATGAGCTTTCTTGTGTCCCTTAATGGATCCGGATTTGGAAGACTTCTGGTTGTCACAAAGGAGCTTTGTGTGCCTTATCCCAGCCAAAGCTTACTATCCCAATATAAAGCCGGAACTATTAGCTATTGGTTTTTCAGAGTTCAAGGTTGACAAGACCCCGTTCACAGAGGACGATTTTGTGGCCATTGAAAAAGAGACCCGAGAGTATGCCACCCCCATCGCACAAGGGCTGGATTTGTGGAAGATGCAAGCCAAATATGGCAGTAGGAACAAAACGATGGAGGTTACCACTCCTAAGTTTGTGAACCTTGATCCGGCTCCCAAGAGCACTCCAACTACCATGGTTCCTATTTCCGGATTACCATATGCTAGCTGCAACGATTCCTCCGAAGGCACCTATTCAGGATGATGATCCGGAAGAATATCATATCGAGGCTTTGGCGCTTTTATGCTTTCTAGGGGAGGATGCAGCGGATGAAGCCAGAAAAACTCCTGGGCGAGACGTAGAAGCAGAAGATGAGCCGATGCATCAAAGTAAGCCGGCAAAATCTAACGACCCGACGACCGCAGACTTCGCTACTAATGACTAGGCTATAGAATGATCGTACATGCTATGTTTTTGCAAGTGTGCTTTTCAATGTCAACTAAATCCATAATAGGCTATCATAGTTTATTGACTTTTTAGGTTGTGCTTCTAGGTCACATGAGTGCGTATAGATTTTCCTTTGTGAAGTATCAAAACCAAAATATATAGGTTGGCATAGGCTACATTCATGGGTTTTAGCTAGCAAAAGTATCAAGTCTAGCCCCCAAGTAACCTTATGATCGATGATAAAAAAATAAAGACTCATCCCATCAATGATAAGAAGGTGAAATAGAAAAAATCCGGGTTCCAGATATGTTAGATTTATTCTATTAATCATAATAAAACATAGTGATTACAATTATCCTATTTATAATAAGGGCGTAGCTGAGCTATATTGCGTGGCTTATGGGTTTCTTCCTCAGACGTGCGTGATTTGTCAATTCCAAGTATATCAATGAGGTAATAGGATCTATTGTGTAGGTTTTTTCTCACTACGAACGGTCCTTTTTCCATGGCGGACTCAGTTTGTGTTGTCCTTATTTCTTATGGATAAGACGGAGAACAAGATCCTCTTTCTAAAAGTCCGGCTTCAGATACTTCGGCTATGATATCATCGTAAATCTTGCTGGTATAACGAAGATCTAGATGTTGTGAGGTCTCGCTCTTCTTCCACAATATCTAACGAATCCTAAAGAGCCACATAATTATCAGTATCTACGTAGGCAACAATTCTGGGTGAGTTATCTATGGCTTTAAGCTTCTCAGGGCATTGCCGCTCACGTGACGCTGCCATGCGGGCCTAGGTGCCGTGTCATTTCTCGTTTATCTTTTTTCTTTCACCTTGCTCTCCTCTCGTGACCCCCTTCTCTCGCCTCCCAAACTTATCTACTCTAACTGGGACGCGGCGGCGGAGCACTCACCGGAGGAGAAGGTAGAGATGCAGACGCCACACAGAAGGCCGAGGCGTCATCTTCTCTCGCTCCCGTTTTCTCTCCTCTCTCTCCTTCGTCATTAATCTTTAACTTCAGTTCATGCATACATGTAACTACATCTCTTTTCAGTTTGGTTTATGTCCATGATTCAGGCCTTAAACCTTGATTACCCTTAGCAGACATACCGTAGTGTTGCAAGGAATAGTTCGTACCTTACATGCCCAAGAAATCATTGAACTGAATATTTGATATGGTCAACCTTTGTTCTACCGTTAAAACATTTGTATTTTTCTTATTTTGTTCAACATTATTCATGTGGCAGGTTTTCTCTAACTCTAACCGTTTCAAATTGTCAACAGGCAGAAGGAAACTCAGTGTATCACTGGATAGCTTTGGGATCTATGGTCTGTGGTAACGGAGCTTGATTTTACCCAGTTAAGTGTATACTTCCCTCGGCTCTTTTTTAGACTATGCATGGCTGCTTTGGGTAACCAAAAGTCCAAAAGTGAAGTGTGAGGTATGCATGCACGGTAAAATAGATCCAATATACAATCTAAGTAAACTATACCTCCATCTTGATTACCAGAAGTGTCAGATATGCATGTACTCGTTTTACCCTTAGGGTTCTCTCCTCCCGCAGGCGATAGCGACGGCGAGTCAACCGAGTTCCGATCAGGACCCTTATTCGTCCCGACTTCGGTTATTTCCGCTATATACTGGAGATCGATCTGCGGAGGAGGACTACGCGGCGTGAGAAGCTCGTATTCAGGAACACGCTGCATCTAGAGCTTGCCCTCCTGCGCGTGCGAGATGTCTGAGGCGAAATCGACTTCGGATGAGCCCCATCATGGGGCGGATAGCCTGCAAGGAAAAGGAGGAGCGAATGCTAGGACGTTGCTGGAGGAAGAGAGGAGCGAGGGCTCAGCTTCGGGCGTGAGGGGGCTGCAACAAGAGGGGATCGGCGACCTGTTCGAGCGCCTCGACATTGCGGAGGAGGAATTTGATGATTTGGTCATCCCCGAGGATGATCCAGAGATCCTAGAAAGCACAAGATGGCTGGCCGTTGCCAGGGTTCACTGCCCAAAGAAATTCAGCCATGAGGCGTTCAAGCAGCAGATGTGGAACACATGGAACCCTGCGAGGGATATCAGCATCCGACCGGTCGGCGACGACCGCTTTGTGATTCAGTGTTTCTGCCTGGGGGACTGGGAGAAGGTGACGGAGAGGGGGCCATGGCTATTTAGAGATTGTTCTGTACTCATTGTTCCCTATGACGGACTGTCGGATCCATCTTTGATTGATCTGCATTCATGCCCGTGTGGATCCAAGTCCACAAGCTGCCGGAGGGCTACAGAAAAGAGAATGTGGTGAGGCTACTTGTGTCTCGAACAGCCGGTGAAATTGAGACGGTGCAGATGAACCCTCCTGGTGGTTTCCGTGGAGATTATGTGAGAATCCGTGTCAAGCATGATGTGCGGAAGCCTTTGACACGGTTCGTCTCCATATCTCGTGGGGGAAAAAGGTTTCCCTTTGAAGTAAAGTATGAGAAACTTGGCATTCTCTGCCATGCTTGTGGACTTATTGGGCACGGTCATAAGGAGTGTGGCTTGGGTGTCTATGATCAAAAGGACTTGAAGTTCGGGGATTGGATCCATGCTTCTGTTCCTGTGCATGGTGGAGCACAAAGAGGAGGCTTCCGCAGCAATACTTATGACGGTGGAAGGGGAAGGGGAGACATGGCAGGAAATAGCAGGGGTCGTGGTCTATCTGGCCTTGGCCGGGGCAACGCCCCCTTTGTCGACTGGCGTGTACACCCGGAGCGCCAAGGTACAGACCCGATGGACAAGGAGTTATCAGATACGGCATCTAGTCCTGTAAAGGTGGATGACACAACAATGAGCGAGGCTGATAAGAATGCTAAGAAGCGGCTTGCTTTCGAGGAAGGCTCGGTTAAGGAAGTGAATCCCCTCGCAGTGTGCACGTCCAATCTGCCAGTGGAGGCTACACACCTGAAGTCCAGCGGGGAGGATGGCAAGGGAAGAGTTAAAGATAAAAAGAGGCAAAAGAAGGTTGACGGCACGTCATCATCTGGTCTGAGCGCAGGATCGGCGGCATCCCTCGAGGGTGACCGCCGGGCACAATGAGTACTCTACCCTGGAACCCCCGGGGACTAGGGCAGCCCCGGACGGTTCAGGAACTTGTCTGCCTAGTACAGACACACAAGCCCAGCATAGTGTTTATTAGTGAAACTAGACAGAGCCCAACCCGAGTGAAGAATTTGCGACTCAGGTTAGGGATGAAAGGATGCTTCCATGTCCCTGGAGATGGAAAAGGGGGAGGCATTGCCCTCTATTGGACTGAAGAGGTATCAGTTGATTTACTATCATATAGTAAGCGTCATATTGATACTCACATCCAAGGTGGACCGTACGAATCAAGATGGCGAGGAACCTTTGTCTACGGGGAACCAAAGCCATATGAGCGGCATAATATGTGGACACTACTGCGTAGGATTAAACCTTGCTCCACAGAGCCATGGCTAATGGTGGGGGATTTCAATGAAGCTATGTGGCAGGGGGAGCATTTTTCTTGCACCAAGAGGTCTGAGCGTCTTATGCGGGATTTCCGTGAAGTGCTCTCTCACTGCGACGTCCATGATCTTGGTTTCACTGGCATCCCATGGACATATGATAACCACAGGAAGGGTGACCAGAATGTGCGAGTACGGCTCGACCGTGCGGCGGCGTCGCCAAGCTGGAGTTCCATGTTTCCCGACATGCGTGTGCATCATATTCAGTCGTCACGTTCAGACCACGTACCCCTACTGATTTCTATGGAACAGAGTACGCCTTCCAATGCAGCACGCCCGATCGGACGCTATGAGATGGCCTGGGAGCGAGAGCCTTCCTTGGTCTCAGCCATTGAAGAAGCTTGGAGTAGAAGGATTGCCACGCCGGGCTCGGAGGGCCCGAGCTTGGGGGGTGTGTGTGCTGCCATGGGCAGCATGATGGGGTCGCTGCAGCGTTGGAAGGCGGAGTGTTTCCCGTCAGTCCCACGTGAACTCGATAAAATGAGGAAAGAACTAGGGGAGCTAGCGCAGCTGACTGATAATGAAAGCGTGGACCGGAAGAAGAAGATTACAACAGAGATGGATGAGATGCTATACAGAGAAGAATTGATGTGGCTCCAACGTTCCCGAGTGGACTGGTTGCGAGCAGGGGATAGGAACAAAAAATATTTCCATCGAAAGGCCTCTCGCAGGCAGCAAAAGAATAAGATCAGGAAGTTGAAGACAGCTGATGGTACAGTGACAAAGGAAGTTGGTGAGATGGAGGAGATAGCCACGAATTTCTGTCGCAACTTGTTTACCAAGGACGATGCTACTGACCCCTCTATTATCACGGACCATATGCAACCATGCATCGACGATCACATGAATGAGAGGTTATTGGCACCATTTTCGGAGAGGGAAATAGGTGATGCGCTGTTTCAAATCGGACCGCTCAAAGCCCCGGGGCCGGACGGCTTCCCGGCACGTTTTCTGCAACGAAATTGGGGCATCTTGAAATCAGATGTGGTGGCGGCGGTGCAACAATTCTTTACTGATGGAATTATGCCAGGCAAGGTAAATGATACAACCATTGTGCTAATCCCAAAGAAGTGTGAACCGGAGGAATTAAAGGACTACCGCCCAATCAGCCTATGCAATGTGTTGTTCAAAATTGTCTCAAAGTGCATGGTGAACCGGTTAAGACCACTCCTTCAGGACATTATTTCACCCTTCCAAAGTGCCTTCATACCGGGGAGGTTGATTACGGACAATGCACTAATTGCTTTTGAGTGCATTCACTCGATACAGACGGGCTCTCGAGCTAACTTTTGTGCGTACAAATTGGACATGGCCAAGGCTTACGACCGAGTTGACTGGGGATTTCTAGAGAGGGTTCTAGTGAAGCTGGGCTTTCATAGCAAGTTGGCATGTGTGACCACCGTACGATACTCGATTCGCTTCAATGGACATATGTCGGACTCCTTCTCCCCATCACGTGGGCTTCGCCAAGGTGACCCGTTGTCTCCTTATCTATTCCTATTTGTATCTGATGGTTTATCGACACTGATAAGACAGGAGATTCAGAATGCCTCACTTCGGGAGCTGCACATCTGTCGACGTGCACCCGAGATTTCACATCTTTTATTCGCAGAAGACTGTTTGATGTTCTTTGAAGGCAGTGTGCAGCAAGCACAAGTGGTGAAATCCATCCTGGATAAATATGAGAAGGGCACGGGCCAGCTTGTGAGTCTGGGTAAATGCTCGATTCTTTTTGGGAAGAACTGCTCAGCTGAGATGCGACATGCTACTCAAAATATTCTGCAATATGAGACCCAATGTTTTGAAGAGAAGTACCTAGGCCTCCCTGTGCCAGACGGGGGGATGAAAGGCGGGAAGTTCCAGCCAATCAAAGAGAGGTTTGTTAAGCGAGCAAGTGACTGGACTGAGAAGTACATGTCCTCAGGAGCAAAAGAAGTATTAATAAAGGCAATCCTCCAAGCACTTCCCACTTATGCAATGGGAGTATTCAGATTCCTGGATGGGCTCATTGACGATCTCAATCAAATTGTGAGGAACTTTTGGTGGGGCGATGAAAATAATAGGAAGCGGATGCACTGGATGGCTTGGGACAAAGTTACGCGACCTAAAGCACACGGTGGTATGGGGTTCAAAGACTTTCATGTTTTCAACCAGTCCCTCCTCGCTAGGCAAGCTTGGAGACTTATTGAGAATCCAGACAGTCTCTGCGGTCGTTTGCTCAAAGCTAGGTATTACCCGAATGGGAACCTTCTCGACACGGCTTTTATCCGCAACCCGTCTCCCTCGTGGCAAGGGGTGATGCACGGCTTAGAGCTGCTTAAGAGAGGAGCTATATGGAGGATAGGTACTGGATCCCAAGTACGTATATGGCGAGACAACTGGCTGCCGAGAAGCGATTCTCTCAAAGTCTTTGGTAAAAAGGAGAACAACCGACTGAAATGGGTATCGGAGCTAATTAACCCACAAACGAGGACATGGGATGAGAGATTAATTAGAAAGTACTTCTTCGTACATGATGCTGATGCGATCCTTGCAATCAAGCTCTCGCAGCGACCCACGGAGGACTTCGTTGCCTGGAACATGGAGGACAATGGCATGTTCACTGTCCGATCAGCATACCGACTAGGAATTCAACCCTGTCTCCAGCGACTGGCCTTGGGCCAGTCAAGCTCTGCACCATTGGGGGACAAGCCGGTATGGGATAGCATTTGGAAAGCCAAGGTCCCGCAGAAGGTTCGTGTGTTTGGCTGGAAGGCGGCAACTAACACCCTTGCAGTCCTAGTAATTTTACAACGAAGGATAAAGAAAACAAACCCGATCTGCTCCATATGTGGGAACGAGGAGGAGGACGGATACCATGCTCTGGTCGCGTGCTCGCGCGCCCGCGCGCTCCGTGAAGGGCTACACCAAATATGGTCTTTGCCACCTGAGGTCGAGTTCCGCAATACAGGGAAGGAATGGCTCTTGAACTTGATCACAAATGCATCATCTGAAATGAGGGTGAAGTTGTTATTCTTATTCTGGCGAGTGTGGCACCACCGCAACGACATAGTGCATGGAGACGGCAAGGCGTGCGTGGATGCTTCTGTGGCTTTTCTTCAAAACTACCTGGTGTCTTTCTCGGAAGCAAATAGACAGACAACCGGAAGCACAGGGAAGGGCCTACTTTACCCAAGTCAGAATCCCATGACTACTCCTGATGGCACATCCAAATGGCAGGCGCCACCCCCAGGTACGGTGACCGTCAGCGTAGATGCAGGTTGGGACCTGATCAGCAAAAACGCAGGCCTAGGGATCATTATACGGGATGAGAAAGGAGGTATCGTCCGATCTGCGTGGAAATACATACCTTACTGTCCTAGTGCAGAGGAGGCTGAAGCTCATGCATGCCTGGATGGTCTCCGACACCTTCTAAATATCCAGAGACTCGGCACAATCCTGCTACAATGCTCTATTCCTCGGATCGGTGACCTCGGCGACCTGGAGGCTCAATTGGAGAAATTGGGCACCTCCTAGGGTGAAATTCTTCATCTGGCTAGCTTGTCTGGACAGATGCTGGACGGGTGACAGACTTGCGAGGCATGGGCTCCCCCATGCGGCGCACTGCTCGCTGTGCGACCAATCCGACGAGACAATGGCGCACCTCCTCACCGGGTGTGCTTTCTCGAGGGTGATCTGGCACGAGGTACTATCCTGGATCAGATCCACTGCGACACCTCCCGCGAGCGAGGGTGTTTTCTCAGACTGGTGGACTCAGGCGCTAGACGCCGTCCCTAGCGCTCTGCGCAAGGGCACCTCGTCACTAATTATGTTGACGGCGTGGTCGATCTGGAAACACCGGAACGCAGCGGTCTTCGACAACGCCAGACCATCCGTGGACTCCCTGGTCGACACCATCAAGGCGGAAGCACGTGACTGGGCGCTCGCGGGAGCTCGAGGCCTCCGTCAGATCCTCCCCTAGCTTAGTTTTCTTGGGTCGAGTTGTACGGTGTGGGGTCGCCCCATGGAGGGTTATGTAAATAACAACTTTCTTTTTCTATCAATGCATCGAAACGCAAAGCTTTTGCGTTTTCGCGAAAAAAAAATAAATATCCAGAGACTCCCAGGCATAGTTGAAACTGACTGCCACCGGGTAGTCCAAGCAGTCACTGGCGTGGCTTTGGACCGATCACCCTCATGGAGCATCTATATGGAGATTAGGGATCTGCTGCGTACTAATCCTTTGCTGAAGGTTAGGAAGATTGATAGAGCTAGTAATCAGGTTGCGCATGGTCTAGCTCAGTTAGGGAAGCGTGAGTCCAATGGGGTATTAAGCGAGTCAGCCCCGGCCTGCGTGTCGGTACTGATCGCTAATGATTGTAAAAACTGTGTTTTATGATCAATAAAGCTCACGATTCCATAAAAAAAAAGATATGCATGTACTCTTGCAGCCACCTTGATTAAGTATTTTCTTGCAGATCCATGAATATGGACATGATATGTATCGATTGTTTCAATACCATCGTTCGATAAAAATTAACATATATTGGCACTCTCGAAATTTTTTTTTAACATATATAGATCTGTTGGTGTAATATTTTCTCTTGGGGTGACTGCCAAAATTCAAGTATGTAAGTTTGAAATTCAGATAATTATATTTTTCTTGTGGATTTTCTTAGAGATCAGATATAGCGTTCTAATGTGCTACACTGAGTTCTGTACTGACCATTAAGAGTATGAAATAGGCAACAGTGGAAAATGAAAGAAAGAATAGCATATTCTTGGATAATTTAGAGGCCTTAAAAGAGCGTCACCATTCTAAGCTCACCTTCCATATGGCGCCTAAAAGAACTGGTACAATTTTGCCAGAAACGTCGTTGCATATCCTCCTAATAACTGCATAATGTAGTAATCTCATCATAATGCATAAATAACAAATATGATTGGTGTTTCATGAACATATTACATACAGGTATGATCAGATGATGTCACCCTTAAACATTCATCAATCTTATTTCCTTGCACATATGCAGTTCCTTCCTCATCATGGTAGGTATTCATCCCAACAATATTCCTATCAAGATCAACAAGTGGACCACCACTTCCATCCTAGCACAAAAATGAAGTGTGTACATGGGAAAATTGTAAGTCTTGAAGCCTACAAAGACCGTGCATATAATGATTCGGCAAATATGGAGAGGAACTAACAGCGCACAATAGTAATTTTGTATGTGGACAACATAGACCTTTTGCTATCAATTTTACTTGGCTCGTCACACAATACCCCATGTCTTTGCATTAACTCGCCTGACACGAAACAACGCTTTATAGGCAACAAATCAGTATGCCGCTGGACACTGTTACTGAAACATATTGTACGAAGATCAGGGTAATATCTAGTGACCACAAGAACCATACTTAAAGGCAAATCATAATGGTGTATCCACCCATCAACCACTTGGTTATTTGTAAGGCGCAATTTTATCTGTAATGAGATGAAAAATATACAACATGATTACCAATTAATATCTAAAATAAGCAAGCCGGTGCAGAAAAATTAGCAGCACAAACCTTCAGTCTACAGATGAATCCATGGTCTGATGTGCTAACCAAAGCTGAGGAGGTCAGAATAGATGTATTACCAAAAATATTTTCAACAACTATGCCTGTACTTTTACAATGCAGCTTGTCTCCTACACAAGATAATTGTTTCAGTAGTTGTCAATTTTTTTATCAAATATAAAAGAGGCATCAAATGAAGCAAGCGAGACAATGCTTGCGAAAAAACTTTGTAGCAAGTTTTTGACTGAGTTCCTTCCAACAGAGTTTTTGTTTCATTCTCTCCACCGTATCTTTACAATCACTAAAGATGTTGGATACTTCCTTTAAGCGCTTACGGTTTTCTTGCTGTCCATTTGAGCCTCTAGCTCAGTGAGCCGGTATTTGTGACGGTTACTTTACCCCGTGGGCGGTGGGGAAGGTGATTCTTTTGTTCTTTTACTTCTTTTATTGTCTCCTGGTAGTATCCGACCAGATCTTTCCCGTGGCCGTCCTTTTCTTCGTCATCTCCACCGGTAGGTATCTCCGCCTTTCTGTGTTTCGAGCTTCTCAGGAAATCTACCGATTGGTGCTGCTGCCATGTGGGCATGCCAGTTGGGTTGGTTTGTGACGTTGTGACCTCTTTCTGCCCCCAAACCTGATCTTTTCTCCTCCCGCCTCTCACCTCCGGCCGTGTGGAGTTGGTAGTGGCGCGCAGGTGAGGTAGCAAGCCATGGCGTCCTCTTCTCTCTCGCCACTGGTCCTTGGAGCCTCCTCCCCCCGCGTCTAGACTCTCACTCTAATTTGTCGCCGTATCCTTCAGATCCACCAGCGGCTTCTTTCTCCTATTTCAACGTGTGTGATGGTGGCAGAGGTAGCTGATGGGATTGCGTGGTCGTTCTTCGAGCTTGGCGGCCCTTCTCCTGCTCGAGCCCGGCCGACCATGCTCGCTGCAAAGCACAAATTTGCAACTGGGTGTTCATGTGTATTCATTTTGTCAAACTTGTAGCTATTTTTAAAAAATTGTCAAATGTTCCGCGAAAATCAATACTTTTTTGTAAAAATCATGGGTATTCACATGAATACCCAAGATTACCCCTAGCGCTGCCCTGTCTAGGAGAAGATCATGATCGATGGCCTCCAGCTAACCAGGGATGGTGGTTTCGCTCGTGTGAAAATTGCAACCGAGGAAGATTCTGTGTGTAGGTATTCTAGGGAAAGGTGTGGTAGGAAAAGTGTGAGTCCAAGGTTAGTCTAATCTGAATGCGATCTTCTATCTTAGTTTATTTTCTGAATATTGTTTGT